>JAIGNY010000270.1:0-91419 GCA_020152595.1 Chiridota heheva | reverse complement strand
TGGGCATTATTTCTATCATTCTTATGACCATCTCAAATGAAAATTTAAGTTGATGGCCATGTGCCTACAGATAGACCACTGGTACACCAACTAATATTACTGAATTTGGTCACAGATATCTGTTGTGGGTACGGTTATTAGTTACGTAAAGTTTTGGCATGTCATAGCTGCGTGCCTTTGACAGATACATTATGGGGAACTGAGCATTATTTATATAATTCTCATGATTGGCGACAATCTCAAATGATAATTTCAGTTCCCTGGCATGTATACAGATGTGCATCTGGTAAACCCCTGATATTACTCAATTTGGTCACGGATACCCCATTAATAGGGATGATTGTTGGATACATGGAACATTTGGGCATCATGCGTGCCTGTGACTGATACATTATGGGAAACTGAGCATTATTTCTGTCATTCTTCTGAGATTGGAGACAATCTCTCAAAATAATTCAAGTTTACGACCATGTACTTACAGATCAACCACTAGTACATCAGTAATTTTACTGAATTTGATCCCAGATACCTCTAGTGGGTATGATTGTTATTTACATAAAGCTTTGGCAGGTTCCTCTAGCTCCGTACCTGTGACAGATACATTATGGGAGAACTGAGCATTATTGCTATCATTCTTTTCATTCGAGACAATCTCAAATCAGGGAGCAAAAACAGCTCCCGGCACCTAACAGCCAGCTTTTGAATTTTCGCTGCACAGTCATTTGAACTGATATAATTTCACTGCAGGGGTGATAGAAATCACTTTTGCACTTCCAAGTTTTTAAAAACTGCTTATATGTGGATGTTCACTATTTTTAACTACCCATATCTTCATTTACTTCCTTTGCCTCATTTCAAATTCAAATTGCATTAATAGGCGCTATTTACAGCTACTTTTGACGTTTTCAATTTAGCTAAGATCTTCAAATTGAAAGTTAAATTATGACTAATTTCCATTTAATATGGAAGTGTGCCCATTGCAAATAAGGAATTTACCCAATTCATAACTATTGCCCCATAATTCCATCATCACCTCCCTGATTTCAGAGCCAAGCTAGAATTGATCAGTCAAATGGTTAACATAGGCATGTTAGTCAAAAGAAGTTACTTTTTCATTTGGACAACATAGTTTCTCATTTCAGTTTTTATTACCCAACTTTTGACTGAATCTGTGCTAGTAAACTAGTGACCAGAAAGGCAGATTAGCAGATGAATGAATTAATGAATGGAATTTTTCACTTTACAGAGGAGTGTAATATTAATAAAAGTTTCGAGTATACTGTAAACACGACTTACTCAAATAATTCTTAATAATAACATGGAGGTGGTCTCAGTGGTGCAACTAAATGGTATATGTTTGTGGAGGATGAAAGGGGGAAGGGTGGGCAGGTGAAAATTATGTACAATCTCATATTAAGTAGAAAAGTACATACCGTCATGGTTCACATGCCCATGCAAATTGACTACCATATCATATGACCCGCCTTATTATAAAAATGACATCCCACTGGCACTATGTTCAACATGGCATCTACTGAAAAGTCAGTTGCTTTTGTTTCCATCATAAGAACTAATGAAAATATTCTCAGTTCCCCATCATGTATCTGTCAAAGGCACGCTAGACGGTAATGATGAACCGTACACAGTGTTTATGATATATCATTGGTGTAAAGGAGTACCAACAATTGTAGGTCCGTGGGCATATGCCCCTACAGACTAGGTATAGTCCTATCTACTCAGAAGTCAAGTTTCTACTGTTTCCGTGAAATTTCAAACAGGGTTTAAAACTTTCAGTCTTCCCCCCCCCCCTCCTCAAGAAAAAAAAATGTATTTCCTTAATCTACGACTATACACACATACATGCTTAGTGCATGCTGGGAGTACATGGGTCTCACTATGAAAACTACCATTTTCATAACTTGAATATGGACTCCCACCCCTCCTTTTGAAAATCCTGAATCTGTCCTTGTTAAAGTTCACAGTTATTGACTAACAACCTGAAGCAACTTTTTGACTAAAATTTCTAGAACTTATGAACCTGATCATTTCTCTTGTTTATGATGTAACTTTGGCATCTCATATCAAATAAAAGCAAATAGATTGTTTAGGGTACAACAACTAGTACAAGGAGGCATGTATTCAGTTATTTTTGGGCAAAATCTGCAGTAAGTATGCGAGACAATTAGGGGCTACAGGAATTATCAGGTTTTAATCCTTTTTATGAAAATTGGCCTGTATCCAAGGAATATTTCAGATATGAATTTTTGAATTACTAATTCAGCTGCCAATATTTCTTGCTATTAGCACTTGCAAACTTAACTTACATGGGTGCTTCAACATCAATACTCACCCCCTAAACTTCGCTAGTGTGAGACTATTATACCTGCCTCATTTACATTGTACTAATTCCCATTGTTATATTTACCACAAAATCACACCTCAACAGCTCTTCATGGCAGAAACACTACTTGAATACAAATTTACCTAATAGCCTATTCAGCATGAAGACCACAACCTTATCAAACTGCAGTCATAAACAATAACAATTGCTTCCTGTATCTTTATGCATTCATGACTGATTTGAACAAAGCCTGGGGGTACAAGGTATCATAGACCTCAATACTCAAAATATCTGTTATTAGCTCTATGGTCAAGTAAACAAGTGGTATGTAATTCAATGTTCATTGAAGCAGAATGGTCATTACAATTTAGATCACTTGGAACAGGTGACTGTTACTTTGACCATGAAGCTATTAACTGAAAGTTCCATGTTTTGAGAAAATAACAGCTCCCTACTTGGAAAATGGTAAAGATATGAAAATCACAATATTTTGTGATTTATAAATTTATTTCAAGGAAATTATTGCAATACGAATCAAAACATACCTGGGACTAAGACAACAACAACATTGCTGTACCACTGGACCAAACTTAAAAATGAAGCATGGGTCCCAATTAAGGTCCAAAAAGGGGAAAAGTATCAAAGGAACTGTGAAAAGCATGATATTAAAACATAACAATTCTAAAATATCCCGTAAAACACTTTGTTCCTTGGACGTCTGCCTTTGAGTCAATATTTAATGAGTTCCAGTTTGACTAAAAAGACAAAGGCCTTTTTGTTTGTGGTTACATTCATTACACACATTATGATAATGAACATTGCATCGATCCACAATGAGCATTTCGGAGCCAAAATGTGATATGGTCCAAATGTGATATGGTCCCGCAAGTACATGTGAGTGATACAAGTTGCATTTGGCTGGAATTGATCACAAGTAAAATAAAACTAATCATCTTTACTTTCTATACATTATAAAGACCCTCTTATATATATAGACCCTTTCATATAGACCCTCTTATATAGATAGACCTACTTATATAGACCCTCGCCGACAACGACGAGTGAACACACAATTACAATGACGGGGTCGTTGCTTGCGTATTCGTATATGATAGTAACGATGCTATTACGAAACGCTTAATACGACCCGGACGAGAACACAGGTACGACGTACGGACAGACATAACATCGACAACCAAGTCAATGTCCACGGCCTTTGATAACCAGTTGTGGCACACTGGCGTGTCTACCCAACCCAGGCTTGAACCCAGGGCCTCGTGGTCTGTAGACAGGTATGATAACCGCTACACCACAGTAGGTAGATTATATAGACCCTCTTATATAAACCCTCTTAAGTAGACCCTCTTATATAGACCATCTTATATTGACCCTCTTATATAATAGACCCTCTTATATTCTATGAGATTATTATATCAATGTATAGTAATATTGAGTCATGTGTGAAGACGAAGGACGGTCTTTCCCCAAAATTTGATTGTGCGAGAGGTCTGAGACAAGGTTGTATTCTATCCCCGTACTTATTTTTACTTTATATCAATGATATTGAAGAGCGATTGAAGTCCACAAACACCCGAGGAATTCTTATAAATAACAATAATATAAGTTGTCTTCTTTATGCAGATGACCTCGTTATCTTTTCAGAAAATGTTTATTCCTTGCAAAGTTTACTGAATGTTTTCCAAAATTAATGTGAAGAGAATGATTTGACTGTAAACTCAGATTAAAGGAAGGTAATGGTTTTTAGAAAGGGTGGACACATTGCAAAAAGTGAACGTTTATATTTCAAAGACAAAATTATTGAGACTGTAAATAAGTTTAATTACTTAGGATTACATCTTACGCCAAAAGGAGTATGGTCAAAATCCCAAGTTCAACAGAGTTCAAAGTCTAAGGTTGCTTTATTCAATTTTAAGAAAATTTTGTCTAGAACTATTGATATACCTGTAAGTAAGTAATATCTTTCAAATTTTTGATCATAAGATAATGCCTATTTTAACATACGGTTCTAAGTTATGGGGTATCACCCCCACCCCCCCCCCTTCCCCCCTGAAAGTATAATAAGAGTTTACAATTCGTTTCATAAATATGTTTTAGGTTTACCACCAAATGCCATAAATATTATAGCTCTAGGAGAGCTGGGTCGCTTTTCCTTTAAAAGTCAAACAATACTAAAGCTAATAACATATTGGTTAAGACTTCATATTCTTGATAAAGACAGGTATCAGACTCATTGTTATGTAGAACAAAGAGTACTGATCAAACAAAGGAGCGATATCATGGGGACTGTGTGTTAAAAATATTTTGTATGAAACTGGGTTTGGTAATGTTTGGGAAGGGCAGGGAGAAGGGATTACTACACATTTCTATGAAACTTTTAAGCAGCGAGTTTTTGATATAAATAGACAGAACTGGTTGAGTGATATTAAATCTAGAAGTTCTTTGCGTTGCTATGCACAATTTAAAACAGAAAGTTGTGCAGAGCCACACCTTTTATTCAATAATGTTTTTAAGCTTAGAAAGTTGGTCTCCAAAATCAGATGTGTTTGCCTTGAAATTGATGTCAACGAAGGCCTTTACTGTAATTTAACCTATGAACAGAGGTTCTGTTACGTTTGCAATTTAAAAGAAGTTGGAGATGAATATCATTTTCTCCTAATTTGTCCATCCCTTTCTGAAATCCGCTGTAAATTTATTCCAATTTTTTTTTTTCAACCCGCAACTAGGACAAAATGTAATACTTTATTAGCAGCTAGTTCTAAATACTTATTTTTGCAGTTACCACACTTTATTTTACACGCAATGGAAGCAAGACGTTTGTTTCTTTCTCTTTGATTATTGTTTGTTGTAAGAACCTCAATCATGTACCATTTAATTTATCGTTTATGTTTGTGACAAAGGCCAGACGGCCTAGAGCACTGTAATAGATTGTATTGTATTGTATTGTATATAAACCCTCTTTATTGTGTCCCTGGGCCAAAAATATGATGTAGGTCCTTTAAAAAACTAAGAATTGCAACAGTACTGGGCCCAATTTTGAAAAAGGTTGTTAGAACCTTTACTTTGAGAATCAATATAAAGTATATGAAATGATATACTCCTTTTATAACTTGAAGCACTATGTAAATAGCCAATACTGTAAGTTACTATAGCCAATCATTCGGGCCTAAGCCCTCGTGCCAACATTTACTAGGACCCAGTTTAAGTATTTGGGTTGAATCCATCATAAAACCATATAACAATAACTTACTACACAATGGCACTGCTTGTAATAAATGTCCGGACCACAATTTGATGTGGTGCCACATGGGTCATAATTTGTATGTGATTCCCGATAAAGCCATAACAGTTCTATTTCTGACTTGAATGGGCACTATTAAACTTTTCTTTTTTATATAACATGTTGACATAAATAGCGTCAGGCCCTAGATCAAAATAATTTGACATGGTCCAATTTTGGATCACGAAGGGCCAAGAAAGCACGATGGCCTAGTTTGGTATCAGTCAAACCATAATTCATTAAAAAAAGTTTGACTATTTCCTACTGTTATTAAGCTCAAAACCCACAACAACAAAGAAGACGGTGTGGGGAACCCCAAAGAAAGCGCTATGGGAATGAGACAAATGATGGCAGCATGCTTTAACCTAAATTTCATTCTTTGGGTAAGACACAAATCACACACATCTGGGAGGGAAAAAAAATCAAAGAAAATGTGTGTGGAGACTATATCCTATATAGAAATACATGAAAACACTATGGGGAACTGGTTCAGTTCCCCATAGCGCAGCAGTTCCCCATAATGTACATGTGGAAGGCACAACGTTCCCCATAATGCTCTATTTATGATTATACACACACACACATAAACACATTCCACCCACGGACAAACAAACCATCCACCTTTGACCACATCTCATACAGAGAGAGAGAGAGAGAGAGAGTTGAACACAATTACAGTGACGGGGTCGTCGCCTGCGTATTCGGTTATGATAGTACAAATGCTATCACGAAACGCTTAATACGACCCGGACGAGAACACAGGTACGACGTACGGACAGACATAACATCGACAACCAAGTCAATGTCCACGGCCTTTGATAACCAGTTGTGGTGCACTGGCAGCATCTCATACAGTTAGGTGTATGAGATGCCGTTAACTGTATGAGATGCCGCCAGTGCAACACAACATCTCATACAGTTAAGACCATTTATTTATATTATAGGGTCACCAGTGACGGCGCTACAGAGCAAGGGGACTTTTTCCCACAGAAGATCGCCCCTTCCCCCAGAATATTGATATTGTTTATGGTGACATATTTTGTCTGATATTTGCCGCATAAGACAAAGCAGCCCCTCTCTTGCCCCGGTATCAAAATCCTGGCGCCGTCACTGGTCATAACTGGGCCCCTAATTACACCCCACATTACCCTCTGTTATCTCAGAGGTGGTGCATAGTAGCTGGGCATGAGGGTCATATGAGAGAAAAATGCACAAAGAAACTACAATATCCCATAAAAGTAAGGTGATTAGATCAAAATTGGTTCAAAGAGAGCATGTAAAGACGATGCCAAAAGGCGCTGTTTGACTGTCACATTGCTACAGGTGTTTCCTAAAGGATTAGTTCAGTGGTCAAGCAAATCTATTTCATATGAACAAGGACTTCAAAAGAAACAAAATAGTGAACAAACCACTCAAGAATCTCATTCCGTTAAGGAGATATAAAAGTTGAAAGTTTGGTATCATTTGTGTAGAAACGAATGAAATCAAGACTAGTTGTGATGTCATAGCCTCAGATTCCTCAAAGGGTATTTATAATGTACCACCTGAAGAAAGTTCGAGGAAAAATAATTCAAATAGTTAAAAAAATTGAATAAATTTTCTTTAAAATACATTAAATATTGCTAAGAATGTAAGGATGTGGACACCGACTTTTTTTTTATAGTAGACTTACTACACCAGTCATTTCTAAATAGATAAGACAGAGCCTTAAACTTGAATATCTCCTTAACGGAATAAGATATTTGAATGCTTTCTTCACCATTTTGTTTCTTTTGAAGCCCTCTTTCACATAAAATGGACATGCTTGACCTCTGAACTTATCCTTTAAATAACATAACGATCATATTTAAAGGACGAGTTTAGTGGTCAAAGAAGTCCACCTCATATGCAGGCGCGTTAGTAGACCATTTTGACTGAGGGTGTAAAATATCAGCTTTACGGACGGCCTCATTTTAGCATCCAATGTAAAAAAACTGCCTCCCTGTGCAAAAAGTCAACAAAATCAGTTTATCACTTGGTAATTTAGCTTCAAACTGTCTCACTGTCTGTTTCGTATTCTAAACCTTATCATACTGTTTACCGACCTGATACCACATTTACCGACGAGTCTCAACATTTGGGAGAGAGAGAGAGGGGGGGGGGGGAGAGATGACACCCCACACCCTGCTCATATGAAAGACTGCAAAAGAAACAAAATGGTGAGGAAGCTTTCAAATAGCTTATTCCGTTAACGTTTGGTATCATTTGTGTACAAATTCTGAAATCAGGGTAGTTGTGACATTACAGCCTCAGTCGTTATGTATTCTATTACATTTTGTCTTCTACACCAGTCATTTCTACAGATAAAAGACAGAGCTTTAAACTATAATATCTCTTTAACAGAATAAGATATTGATTGAAGTAGTTTCTTTACCATTTTGCTTGACCACTGAACTAACCCTTTAATTGTTTAATAATGTCAAGTTTATCAGATCCAGAGTTTTCAGTTGTTTTTGAGGCTCTTTCAGAATAGTACGTATTCATTACGACGTAAAAAGATATTTGATGTAGGGGAACTGACACCCCAAACCACAGTATTTACGCCCATGCACACATCACTGGTTAAGCTAATCAGGAAGCTGTAACAGCTCCCTGAGCCAATATACTTTTCTTGATTGCCTCTTCTATGCCATATTAAGTTGTTGACAGCTAAAATGATCATTGGACTTAATAGCCGGGGAATTCTATTAATCGCTCTAATCTTCCATCTTAAAGACCAAAGAAATGACTAGACTGGCGGCATTATTTTCATATACGCAGAACGCAGCAGCTGTAATTACACAAACTGACCAAGGCTGATAACAATCTGGTTCATCACGCGTAATATAGAGCTTATGTGATCAAAATCGATGATTTCTTTTCAAAATGATTAATTAGTTAGCCTAATAACTGAAACTATTCCAGATTCTATGATTCGTGACAGTTGAATGTCGAGATTTAACAGTTGAATCTTCCCTCAAATCGCTATGAGTTGTTATTTGCAATTCAATTACAGTTTTATGCATAAGCGTCGGAAATACCAGAGAGAGGAAAAAAAAAAGAAAAAAAGAATTTTAAGTGTTTGACAAAGGCGTAGCCAGGTCTTTATTCTGGAAGGGCGGATCTGCCAGCTGTATACGCTTTGCAAACTCGGCGTGGGGTCCAGGGGCCAGCCCAAGGGCCCCTAGTGGGGTCTATGTGTTTTACTGGACTAGAGGGTGCCTAAGAACGTCTGTAGTCGATCACTACTGTCAACGACCACTCATTTGAAAAGCTCAGTTCTTATATTTTTTGGAAATTCTTTTTGGCTACGTGCCTGGTGTCTAAAATATTCTAATATGCAGTTGTGTCCTCCACATTCTGACATTTCAATGTGAAGGACACCAGGGTCGCCAGTTTGGCCGATTACAGGACAAATATGGCCATTTTGAAACATGTTTGGCCAGTAAACGTTTTTTAAGCACCGGCCAATTGAATTTTGTAATTTGGTCGATTTTGAATGACTTGCTAAACTAAACTTATTCTTTCCTAAATTTCATTTAAAACTCATAAGAAATTACTCACATACATCTTTTTTAGCATGAATTCACTGAGCCCAATACATATTTCTTGCTACATGCGTATGTGTATCACGATCGACCATGTTGTCCTGTCTGCATGTTAAATCATGAATTTGTTTTTTGCGAAATGTACTAGAAACATTTTGTACGTTGCGCTATTCATGGATTGCGTTACTGTTCAGAACAAAATAAATTCCGTTACAAGCGAAAATAAAGTTGCACTAGGCATTTTTTCGATTTTCAGTAAATTTCCTCTAATATTCGGGAAAATTTTGCTTATTTTCGGGAAAGTTTGGGCAATTTTCAGGAACTTTTCTTCAAATTTTCGGAAAATATCCTTCAATTTTCGGGAAAGTGAAAATTCAATTATAAAAAGCCGTCTGCCTGTCTCACGATACCCCTCCAAATGAGATCATTTTAGACCCACAAAAGGGTGAAAATGCACCAGCTTCCGGGTACATTGCCCACTGGACCCCTACTGGGGCTTCGCCCCGAGACCCTACCAGGGGCTTTTTCGCAGGCCCTGTATCCCACGCCAGAATTCTCACTCTTTGCGCTCGGATAACACTAACGCGCTAAGCTTTCAAATACCTTTCGACGGCACTGCATTTTTTGTGTTTTTATTTGGCTTTGGCCCACCAGTGAAGGAGCTAAAACCAAAATATATTTTTATCTTGTATTTTACATTGTTCGGTACTTCTTCCAATTATTCAGTTGATTGGAAACTGACTGGAGCATGTACCCCCACTTTCTCTTACAAGTAAAAATTGCCCCTTTAGCAAGTAAAAGTGCTCCCTCTAGAAATAAAAAGTGCCCCTTACAGGCCGAGTCATACGTACAAGCTTTTTGCATGACTGATACTCATCATCCCAGAGCAAGCTGAATCCTGCCCGGCAAGTCCACGGCGAGCCAAGTACTCAACCTCATTCAACACAAAGAAGATTTCGAGGAAGGGAAAGAAATTTCCTTTTAAAAATAATTCTAAATACCCTGGATTACTTATTATGATGCAGGAAATTCAGGGGTGTGTGCACATAAACCCTCCGCACTCAAAGTCTCTTTTTGCTAAAATTCCCATCCTAATTGAATATATGGTTGATATCTACATAAGTAGAGCTAGAGTGGAGACGAATAACATCTTTGCATGTTTTGTGTAAAGATTATCAAACCACATACACAACAAAACAAAACTTGGTAAGAACTGATGTCCACCCCATTTTAGAAATTCAAGGATGCCTGAAAATGGCTCCATTATTTGAAAATATTAAAGCGAATTCCTGCCCACCCAGAGCGTGACCCCTTAAAATTTGCACAAATTGTGTTAACCTTCATATTTTTCTAATTGCTTTTCAAAACATTCTCTCAGAAGATGGCTAAATTGGATCACTTTGCCTTGGGAGGGGTCTAGGACTGATCTGTGTCACTTCTAATTGAAAGTCATAAAAATGAAAATAAAATTTGCAAAAATATTGGAAATTTTGCCACATCTCTGAAATTTGGAGAAAATTTCCTAAAAAATGAAGATTTACCAGAAGATGAAGAAACTTTCCAGAAAAATAATCAAATTCCAAAAAAAAGAAGGAGATTTCTCTGAGATTGAAGAAAACATCCTGAAAACTGAAAACATTCCCCAAATAAATAGTTTCCTGAAAAATTCCCAAAAATGGAGGAAATTTTTAGAAATTCAAGCAAATTGAATGAAATGATGGAAAATTGAAGATGTCCTGGAAATTGAAGAAAACATCCCCAAAAATGAAAAAAAATGTCCCGAAAATTAAAGAAAGCATCTGAAAATTTTTCTTAAAATGCCGGAATTTTTCTGAAATTGAAGGAAAGTTTTGGAAAATGGAAGATTTCCTGAAAAAAAGCTATGGATGGAAAATAAAATTGTTAGACCTGCATTATTGGTACCTGCAAGGCGCTTGCCCCCTTAAAATTATTGGAGGGGGCTTCTAGGCCATTGATCAATAAACTTGCATCAATCGATCAATAAGAACTTCACTTTCTAACAGTCCTATACATAGGGCTCCTGCACATGATCGGAGGGTCAGGACCATTGTTGGTAATTGCCTATTGGCAAGGAGGTAAAGGTCTATTTGAAAATTATTTAATCATTTAAATGAAAACGAGAGCTCAAATGCCTCTTTACATTTGCGTAGAAGTACAGACTGATGTTCGGGAAATTTTAAAGTATCCACACCATTAAAGTCAGATTCAATATATTTCGCTATACAAACTGTGTCAAATAAGTCAAGAGAGTCATGGATAATCATAAATTTAATGAAATGTTTTCAAATTGTATTGTCTGCATATATAAAGTAAACTAAACTACGTTGGCTGGTCTACTATAATTAATTTAACACAGTTGATTTTAACAAAGATTATTTTTTAGAAGATTTAGAATACTACCATGATCCCACCTCTAACATCTGATCATAGGTCAGAGGGTAATCTCAGTATTAATACAGCATTACAATGGTTCAGTTACTTAATTCACATATGAACATAGTTTTATCATTATATGTTGGACAGCTTTACATTCCAGTGAAATTTTTTTTCCTTTCAATTTTGATTCAAAATCTGTTAAAACTTTTGATCAAACTGAAATGGGATTGTAGTACTGAGTGCTGCAGCAGTATGACACACTGTGTCCAGTTGTGATGACACACTGTGTCCAGTTATGATGACACACTGTGTCCAGTTGTGATGACTCACTGTGTCCAGTTGTGATGTACACTGTCCAGTTGTGATGAACACTGCCCAGTTGTGATGACACTGCTAAGTTGTGATGACACACTGTCCAGTTGTGATAACACACTGTGTCCAGCTGTGATGACACTGTGTCCAGCTGTGATGACACACTGTGTCCAGCTGTGATGACACATTGTGTCCAGTTGTGTGACACACTGTGTCTAGTTGTGATGACACAGTGTCCAGTTGTGATGACACACTGTGTCCAGTTGTGATGGCACACTGTGTGTCCAGTTGTGATGACACACTGTGTCCAGTTGTGATGGGGCAATCTAATGAATAGCAGCCGGGGACCCAAAAGTAAGGGCGTATTTTTCTCGAGTGTCAAGAATATATGAACGCAATTTATGTGCATGTGTTGGCACTGAAAAACTTTGATACGACTGTTCAAATTTATCCTAATTATTTCTTATGAATACTTGACTTCGCAAAAAAAGACTAACAGCTCCTTCGATATTTGTCACACAGGCAGGAGCAAATGCTGAAGAAAATTAAAAGACACAATAAATAGCTTTTATGCATTGGTCAATTTTAATCAAACAATCATCATCCAAATACAAATCAAATTGAATACAGAACATTATCAAACTTCACCAGCATGATTGGCAAAAAAAATATCTCTGTCCCATGCCCACATGCTACCACCAAAGTTTTTACTCACAATAAAGAGCTCAGTGCACAAACATAATTAAGTTTCATGCTCATAGATATGAAGGACCACTGCGCACACTCTCATTAATCAAATGCAAAGCAAATTGGTAAAAACTATCCCGTTGATAAAACACAACACTGCTAATGTGATGAGTGCAAAAAATATTGTCTCTGGAGTCCCAAAGTTATTGATGAATCTCAAAGAATTACTCCATTATCTGCCATGTGATAGCAAATCAACATTTTGAAAGATATGCATTTTGATATATGGAAAACAGCATGCGTTACATTTGTATTTAACCTCATGCAAGAAAAATACTGATGATAGTTCTCTTGACAAATGAAAAGCTACAAGCAAACTTTAAATCTTGTTTGGTAGGAAGTAAAGTTAGGTTGCTCTACTGTTCACATTACCAAGGAAGATACAAATGGCTATGAGGCACCCAAAAAATCTGTTTAAGGTATGTCAAATTATCCAACAAAACTGATCCTAAGGACTATTGATTGGAAGAACAGAACAAAACAAACTATATTTAAGGAGCAGCTTCAAGCTAACATCCTTTACTAGTTCTCCAATAATGTAGCTGACAAAATAAGTGCTAGCATAGAATCTGTCCCCCAAACTTGTGCGCTTCAGGTTGACTGACGTGACCAGCCATCAAGCAATTTATTAGCTGGCAGTGAGCATTTCAGCATCAAGTAGAGCTAGAAATAAGAATGAGTGCATACTGTAATATTTGACCTTTGTCGTCCACATAAAATACACGCTGGCCACTGTGATTATGTCAACTCCCCAGCAGTCTTTCTTGGTTAAGAATAGCCCATATGTTGGATAGGTGGGTCTATTGCTGCTAGTCCACCAATCAGTGTTGAAGAATTAGTGAATGCCTTTGGAACAGAACCAATGTTATAGCAACAAGTGATTTTTATGTCCTGAAATTGTGATGAACAAATTAAGTTTACTTCACTGGAAGAGAGGATATAGTAATGGTTCACACCATATAACATTTAAATATACTTTAACGAGGTCTTAATCAAAGCTTTGGTATAGATTAACAAAATGAATACTCAAGAATTAAATAGCAAACAGTACGGTGATAATTCTTGCAGCTACAGGTGATCAGACAATATGGCAAGAGAGAATTAATGGTTCTATTCTCTCACAAGGGAGAAGAACCTGATGATGGTGATGATGAGAATTGGAGCTGTGTAATGATGCACCAGAGTTGGTCACTCAATCATGCTAATGATAATGTGCATGATTGTCATCTGCTGATCCCACCAAGTCTATACTTGACTTGATTCGGACTCAAACTGTTGATTACACAAATAAACATGGCACTGCATCACACCACTTACAGACCATATGGTGATATAGTACCCGGACCATAAACCACATGGTGGTACTATAATCAAGTCACCTGACATGGTTTAAGACCATGTGACTCCCTGACAGCCATCTTTGACAGCATATTGATACCAGTAAGTAAGGAGATTACAACTAAAATAATCTAGGTTGCTATGGTGTACTTTCTAATTCTTAACCTGAAGGAAAGAAACATATGCACAGGTCAGAAACTTCTAAACTGCAGTGGCCAGAATGGGGAAACAAAAAACAAACAAAAAAACAGTAGGACAAAAAAAAACCACCCCACAACTGCAATATGGAAGGCAATAAAAGTACTCGGATAATGCCTTTAGGTTTTTAAATGTTTTTCCTCTGATAAAATAGGTGCATCTCCATCTGCAATACCTGAGTGTCTGAAGCCAATAAATGTACTCAGATAATACCTTTAAGTTTTTACTCCGATGCGTGTCTCTGTCTGCAATACCTAAGCGTTTGCTGCAAGATGACCAATTAAAGTGGAATGATTGTAATTTATGTCAGTATCTATTTGAAGTCGGGTCTTCCTTCCATGCTGATTCCTGAACGCTGAATGATGTAACTGGCAGCATAGTTTCCCCAGTGTATACACTCAGCAAGATCCTTTCCTTGCAAAAACTGGGACAGAAATCCTGCAAAATATGAGATTGAAAAGAGTTGGTTTATAAATAAATTTGGTAACAATCAGCCTCTTTTTTGCTGCATAGTTATAAGCTTCCAGCTTACCTTTTCACTCCAGACTCCATAAAGCCAAAGACTAGCATAAATAACTGGACTGAGAAATCTACTGGTAATTAGGTCACTTTTTTCTTTACATAACCACGCACAGATCTTACATGTCCATGTAAACTTCAGTTATTAAAACTGATCAGAATATATATTCCAGAGGGAGTTTCTTATGTCAAGTTTTGATGTTACGAAAGCATCCACA
The DNA here is from genome assembly GCA_020152595.1 of Chiridota heheva. Taxonomy (NCBI): domain Eukaryota; kingdom Metazoa; phylum Echinodermata; class Holothuroidea; order Apodida; family Chiridotidae; genus Chiridota; species Chiridota heheva. Next base: position 76,485 of record JAIGNY010000270.1, on the reverse strand, counting down.
CTTCAACAGTTTCTTTAGTCCTAGCCAATAGTTCTATTTCTGTAATTAAAGGAATACTCCTGTGAATTTTTATTTTTATCAATATGGTAGAGGACTATAAAAGAAACAATTTGGTGTAAAAAACGTGCTAATACATTTTTCAGTTGAGGAGTTATTGCATTTCAAAGATTGCCAGAGTGTGTTGACAAGTGACCTTGCAGTGTGATGTCAAAAAGGCAGATCCACACAATTCTTATGTATATATAAAAAAAAAAAAAAAAAAAAATGTTTTTCTTTTACTTAGAGTGTAATGTTCATGAGCAGAAAGTTGAAAGTGGTCACTAGAACAATCCATTAGTCATCAAATTTAAGTTGATCTAAATCATTTCTAAGTTGGAAGTAGAGCAATGAAATCAGTCGTCCAATAAAAGTTGATCTAAATCATTTATAAGTTGGAACTACAGCAATCAAATCAGTTGTCTCATAAAAGTTGATCTAAATCATTTCTAAGTTGAAACTAGAGCAATCAAATCAGTTGTCTAATAAAAGTTGATCTAAATCATTTTTAAGTTGAAACTAGAGCAATCAAATCAGTCATCTGATAAAAGCTGATCATTTATAAATTGTCAGTAGAGCAATCAAATCAGTCATGTAATAAAAGTTGATCTAAATAATTTTTCAAGTTGGAACTAGAGCAATCAAATCAGTCATCTAATAAAAGTTCATCTAAATCATTTATAAATTGTCAGTAGAGCAATCAAATCAGTCGTCTAATAAAAGTTCATCTAAATCATTTATAAATTGTCTAAAATCAAATCAGTTATAAATTGATCAGACACTAGATGCAATAAAAGTTGATCAAATTTCTATGTTGGAACAAGAACAATCAATCAGTCCAATAAAAGTTGATCTAAATCATTTCTAAGTTGGAACTAGAGCAATCAAATCGGTTGTCTACTAAAAGTTAATCTACGTTGTCACTAGAACAAACAAATCAGTCATGTCATAAAAGTTGATCTAAATCATTTTTAAGTTGGAATTAGAACAAACAAATCACTTGTCTAATAAAATTTGATCTAAAATATTTCTACGTTGTCAATAGAGCATTCAAGTAAGTCATCTAATAATAGTTGATCGAAATCATTTCTAAGTTGGAACTAGAACAATCAAATCCGTCGTCTAATAAAAGTTGATCTAAATCATTTCCAAGTTGGAACTAGAGCAATTAAATCAGTCATCTAATAAAAGTTGATCTAAATTATTTCTCAGTTTTGTCAGCATCTCAGGACCTAGAATTTAAGTCAGTCACTACTACATTGGGTCATCTTTCTGAAATCACAAGTGCATTAACCCTTACTCTACCACACGGCGATAATATTGCCGTTTTGAAACTACCTTTTTCTAAAAATAAAATCTGGACCTTATCAAAATCCTATAGGGGTGCAAATAGTTTCATTGCAAAGATCTCGGAAAGATCTTTCATAATATTGTACTTTTTAGGATCATTACTCACTTTTTCGGTAAATTTTGTCCAAACATTCATTAATTTCCCTTTTTGTTTACAATGTCCCAAAAATGTATATTTTTGAAAATTTACACACAAAAAAATTGCTTAGAAAATAAATTTAGATTTCTTTTTGTTATATTTAATATTTAGACAAGTCATATTGTCTAAATCTAATAATATTTTGCTCATACCTGGTCATAATTTTTAAATTATTTGTAAAATATGTAAAATTGTGTGATTTTTTGACCCTTTTTGTTAAAAAATTGTGTGATCCACCCTATTAAAAAGTTTCAAACATCATTCTGTAGCGAAAACAGTCTGCTCTCACATAGATTGTTGCAATAAAAGACATACCCCTTCGATCATTCCTAACAAGATTTTATAGCTACCTTACTTGGAGTTATTTTTAGATTTTTTAACAATTACGGTAAGACGACAGAAGAACGTGATCCCAAATCTTGTGTGAAAGCAAAACTAAGAATTAGGAAGAGTCGGAAGGCTTATCGCCAGTGATGGAGATCTTTTAGTACCTGGACCCAAGCACGAAGAGGCCCAAAGAATATTAGAACCAGGTGAAATGATATGTCCAATTTTCTAAAATTGAGAGTGCATTTTTTAAACTTCATGCTTACTAATGTTACTCGTTAGGTCTAATGTTAGGCGAAGCTAACGTTAGTGCAAATCCGTTCAAATTCAAGCAAAAACACTGTAATTTAGTTTGTAAGGATTATAAACATTTACTTCGTTTTACTTGTAAGGATTATAAACAAGTAAATGGGTCACTAAAATCTGACGTGATTAACATGAATTGTCCTTTTTGTAGTAATTTTGGATGAAACTTTACAGATCAACCTTTAATTTGTATTGCAACAGTGCCCATATACCTATTTTGCAAAATCTTGATTCCATGTTGTGAGGTTGTGGTGCAGTGGAGTTGGATTAAAATTTTAAGTGGAAAGGGTCCCATATTGTGGAAAAGAGACCCATGTTGGGGGCAAGTGACCCATGATGGGAGCCAAGCAGTCCCATGTAAGGGGAAATTATTTTCCTTGAAGCAATTTCGATCCTGGAAGAGGGCCATATTTTTGGAGATGGCATTACCCCTGATCCCCTTCCCAATATAAATAAGCCAGAACCACCCACTCCACCCCAACCCCTGTAATTCTTTGAAAACAGTTGAAATTGTATTTCTCTTAAGGATTTTCCAAATTTGTTGACATTTCATATGCGGTACCAACTGTCACTGAAGGATACCAAGTTTGGCAAAGTCAACATGATTACTGATGCCCTGAACCATTTTTGAGTACCTTTTCACCAAAAATTCCTATAAGAATCAACGAAAGTAAGTTTCTACAAGACATTCAGCATAATCTGAATAAATGCAAGTATTTTCAAAGCTTCCAGTGGCTGAAATTGGTTCATAAACTCAAAATTTGAAGCCTGTGCATTAGAGCTGTGACCGTCTAGCGTGTACACGCTACACGCTCGCAAATCTTGTAAACGTTTACTAAATACTCTATTGCGAGTAATCGTTTTACATTATAGGCCTAGTGTCTTGTCGTTGAAAATCAATATTCATGATTCAAATCACACACACATTTGGCTGACAAAATTTTAATCAATGATTTTTTACAAACTGTGAACCCATTTAGCATAATCCTTTTCAAATGTGCGAATCACAAATGCGCAGTAATTACCAATGAATGGGGATATTATGCACTTTGATTTCGCCTAAATCTGAGTAATCTAATTTGTAAAATGCACCGCGAATGTGCAGCAGTAAACAGTGAAACTAACAATAGGCCTAGCGTTAGGCCATAAGGCTTTAAATCCCACGCAATCAAGGCCTGTTTCATCAACCAAAAAAAACTTGAATCTTGACAATCAAGTACATTTACATGTAAATATTACCTGATGAGTCAAATAAATTTTGCAAGAAAGAAAAAATATTGCATAATAAATAAACATAATTTTTTTTAACAGAGCTGAAATTCTGCATGCTTCGCAAAGATGGCGGCCATTTTTTCGAGAGGACTGATATTTCAGAACTTCCTGGTGGTGGTGGCGTAGTTTTGAAATGTTTTACGGTGAGGTATATTATAGGCCTCAGTATGCAAGATTTTCACAGAACTTTGAAAGCCGTAGCGAATAGGGAAAAAAAGTTACGCAATGTTGAGTTTAAATGACATTGAAAGGAAGTTATCTGTTTCTAAACTGAATTTCCATGCATATTTTCTATAAAAATGATGATTTATACTGTAGAAGTAAACTTTTTACGATTTGGAAAGCAAAACTCAGCGTCTATTTGGGCAATGCAGTCAGTACTTTTGCCATACTGGTTGCGCGATTGTTTTACTTCGCCTTGTAGTTTTGGAGCAATTTTGGTGTATTTCCGAAAATTACGGTACTAAACTCGTGTACACGATACACGCTCGCTTTTTTTGGAATGTACACGTTTACTAAAATTCCTAAACGTTCACAGCTCTACTGTGCATAATAAAAGATGTAAATTAGCTAATTCGAATATCTTTGGCATATCATTTTTATTGAAATATTGGTGTAAACATTTCCTTTTTAAATTATATTAGTTTTGTGCACCATAGAATGGAACAATGCATGCTTATAGAAAAGTATAGTGCCAAATCCTATCAGATAGATCATTGGCAAAATCAAAGGTCAATTTTTAGGTCAATTTAAAAAAAAATTGACGTATGAATTTTTCCCTTGCTCCAAAAAGTACTAACAAATAAAAGGTCTTTTGTTCAACAATTCATTAATTGTATGAATAATTTTTTTCTAATCAGCCACAAAGCAGAATATCGCAAAGATAGCAGTTTTAGGGCATCTAATAATCTGAATTAATGACCTCATTTGCATACTTGACCAGAGAATTATGCAAACCAACAAAAAATCCAAAGTTTAAGCTTTCATATAGCCTAAAATCATTTTAGTAGAAAATAAAAATATATTTGTGAAAAAGCCCCCTTTCCAAAAAGTTTCCTAATGGCCACTTGTAATCTCAAATGCTTGGGTACAGTAAGGGTTGGAGGAACTTAAATTTTGCTTCTTCCTTGCCAATTTCCAACAATTTGGAACCAAATGACTTTTCTTGCAACAATAGCCGCAAGTTGGTCCATTGAAGTCAACTTTATCTGTGTTGACATGGTAGCTTTTTGTACGACTTCAAACTGGCTGTGTTTTTGCACTATCACCAGATGATTCTGTAGACTTACTGAAGTAGGAAAGGATAGCCTACATGGGTTTGTTTGGACTACCAAACTTTTTTAACTGTGCCTTATTCTTATTGAATGAATTCAGACAGCCTTTGTGGGTAACTGAATAATCATCTGCAATTACAGCTGCCTTACTTAAATCATTAACCTTTTGTTCATCGAGATGAACTTTAACATCACCGTGAACACACTTCTTAAATTCTTCAAGAAGAACTAATTGCCTTAGCTTATCATATGAATCTATCTGTATTGAAGAACACCACCTATCAAAATGATTTTCCTTTTCAAGTGCAAATTCTAGAAGTGATTGATTATCCTGTTTCTGGCAAGTTCTGAATTTCTGCCTATATGCTTCAGGCACTAAGTCATATGCACTAAGAACTGCACTTTTAATAGTTTCAGTCTTTACTGACTTTAACAGACAATGCAGAATAAACTTGTTGATATTTTCCAACAAATACACTTTGTACCAACAATGACCATTGATCACTTGGCCACTCAAGCTGTTCAGCTAGTTTTTCAAAATGATTGAAAAATTTGTCAACATCATTTTTTTGAAATGGTGGAATAAGTCCCAAGTACTTTGTGACATCAAACCTAGTACAGTGAACTTCAGGTATAACATGTGAATTTTGTCCAGCAATTTTTAACTCTTTCAACTTGATTTATTTCTGAATCTCCGTATCATTGAGCCTTAACTCTTTCCTTTCTGAAGTTCCATCTGTTTGAGATCTTTCTGTAATTATTTGTCTTTGAGATCTTTTTCTTTTTGTAACTCTAATTTGAGCAACTCTACAGTACTATCTACTGATGAGATGGACACATTTAAATCTTCAGGACAAGCTTTCAAAAACATAAATTCATCAACCATAAATTTAGCAACTAATCTCTTGATCTGACCTTTTCGCAAGTTACTCTGGAATTCAATGTTGAAGTGTTTTGCCACCTCAACTATTTCTGTTTTCTTTAAGGAGTTCAACTCCTCAACAGTGGGTGAAGCCACAAACTTAATTCAATTCAAACAGCATTTTGAAATGAATGGGAACCTTTGACAGTTTTCAAAATTTAAAAATATAATTCCACAATCTTTGAACTTGCAAAATGTTCAATTCTTGGACACAAGCCTCCAATTCTGTTACGGAATAAAAATAGAAAAGTAACAAAAGAATGCCAAATGATAAAGATCAAGATCAGTGACTTTGAAATTCAATCTGGTGTATACAAAATTTCAAAGACTTCTTCTGATAAACAATATGCAATATACTCTTAGAGTTATGTCTGGTCTCTCTGTACAGTGGGCGACAGTTCGCTAGAATTCCAAAATATATATATATAATCCAGCAACCAGTTCTGCGAAGAATGATGTGATAATTTCTCTTAAAGTTTTTAAGTCCGTTTGTGAGCTCATTAACATAATTCATAGGGCTGACAGCTGTAAGATATATCGCAGACAATTTAAGGCACAGATTTTCTATGATGATTTCTTTTTCAAGCAGCAGTCAACGAAAATTCAAGTTGACTTTAATAAATATCCACACACTGAATAAATGAAGACAGGTATGGTAATTCTCAATGTAAGAGAATAAGACACAGTTAATTGTAAATTGATGAAACCTCACTTTTTTTTAAAGAAATAGGCGTAACAGGGCATAGTCCTCTGATTAATGTTTCAATTTTTAGAATATATTGTCCTAATGTTCCGAATCGAGAGATCGCATCAGCAGGTCAGCATAAGTCACTGTATAATTATCGTACTATTTTCTTGAACTGTGCCACCCAGTTACTGAATCATAGTGTCATTGTGCAATCTTCGTCACCATTTGGAATGTCGTTGAACTCTGATGAAAGGTCCCATGTAACACTTGATCTAAATCAACTGAAAGTATTCTTTATCCTTTAAATGGTTATTTGAGATAAATACAATGCTGAAAATGGTTGATTTTGTTGTAATATCACCAGAATGGGAAATTAGACATAAAAATCCTCATACCTGCTACAAAGCAATCTCCAGCTCCATTTGTGTCTACGATATTCTCAGGTTTGACTGGAATAATTTGAAACTCTGTAATTTTACCATCTGTCAAAGATGAAATAAAGAATGTAGGGTAATCTAAAAAGGGCAATAATTTCTTCCGAGCAAAACATTGCACATTTTCCTCTGCAAAATTTACTCACACAAGAATCACCCTTCAAGTGTGTAAGACTGCCCTTTTCTCCTGGGTGAATCATGCATAATAATAATGATAATAGTAATGATACATTCAAGGGGCGATTTTGTCTCAAAATAAATCATAGTGATGTCATACATTTCAGGAGCAGTCCTTAATAATGATGTCATTCATTTGTTGCCAGATAGCGTCTACGCACCGTAAAATATATAAGAATATTCGGAATAAAACTTCAAATTACAATAAGTAGCATTTACATATTGTAAGGGTACATTAATAAATTGAATCAAAGAACTTTTACACATTAAGAAGGGTCAAAATTAACATAGAAAAATTATTTTAATTTAAACAGTGTTATGAACACCATGGATGTACAGTATTTATTGTTGATAAGTATGGCGATATCGCTCTTTAGATTCATATAGCGCTAATTTTGTAAAAATATTCAAAAGCGCTTTACATACAAGCAAAATAGTTACCAAAGCAAAAATCAAAGTACAGAATGACAACATAAATAAAATACAATGGATTAGGCACAATCACCAAGTTTTAAATTTAGTTTTAAGGCGGTCAGGGATAAATTTTCAAATTATTTTAATTCAACAATCAAGGACCTAAATAAGCAAAAGCCCTTTCGCCAAGAGTCTTATGCTTTATATGGGGAACAAGAAGTTTTCTACAACCATTTTATGGAAACAATAGGGAGCAAGGCTTTTAATACACTTGAAAACTTTGTAAAACAATTTTATATTCAATTCTTTGTTTGACAGTAACCAATGAAGGGACTTAAAAAGTATTAATGAGAGAAAATTTGGGTAGTCTGAAAATCAACCAGGCAGTAACATGAAAGATCTTTGAATTCTGTAACGTTAATATGGACGTAGGCCAATAGGAAGTGAAGTACACTAATATATGTCACCTTATAACAAATGCATTAGTCTTCAAGCAATCATCATTTCAATATTTGGTCAATCTGACAAATATTATAAAGACCATGGTAAGCTTTAGAACACAATTTCCCAATTGGGAGTATTTGGCATGATATCAAATAGGGCGCATACAGCTTAACAACCCAGTCTGTCGGTGAAAACAAAGCAGTTTACCATTACAGCTAGTGTAAAATCGTCACCTTCAGAGGTCAAAATCTCTACCTTCGCTCAGGTAATTGTGCAGGAAATTGTTGTAAATTTGGTGGAAACATCGTAGAAAAGACATTTTCGAAGTTTAAAAACAAATGTAACATGTGTACGTAGGCCAAAACGTGGTATTCACTTGTGCACAAATCACTGCAGAGTTTTCACCGACAACATGTCCCGGATGCTGAAAATGTTTAGATGACTAAATAAGAATATTCATATAGTGATTTTCAGATAATCTGGTCACACCTATATGAAGTAACACACACATATCAAAAATGCAAAAGCATACTTATACCAGCCACGGATGCAATACTAACCTTGGGCTACAATGGTTGGTTTGTCTCCCTGTGTAATAATTACAGTTCTTCCCCTTTCCTTGTTCTCCTTCTCAAGCTGTGATGTTTTCAGAGCAATTTCTTGAAGATCCTCAGTCTGTAAATGAATAAGAATGTGCTCAAGGACAGGTAGCAACAATATGAGCTTAAATTGTACTAAAACAATGAAAACAGCCCCATCAAAATTGGTTAACACTTGACCATTTTACAGCATTAAAAAAAAACTTATGATACCTAATTAGCATAAATTGCACAATATTTTGTGAACTATTGCTGGAAAATATATTTCCCAACAAACAAAAACTTATAAGGTAAAAGGAGGAAAAATGAATTCATGGGGATGTTTGAACAAAAAAATATGCTTCTAACAAAAGTTATAAGCTGTTTTGTATAAATTATAATGTGTGAGTCAATGGGTAATTCTAACCTCTTCTGGCCAATTTTCGAAGTTATATGAATGGCACTGTCAATTTGACCACACCACGTGGTGGAAAATGATATTTTGTCAAAAACCCACACAAAGCTCATCTTAATGAGGTCATGCATACATTTCATTAATTTCTCGGAATTTTCATGAACGCATATCATTGTTTCTAGTTATTTATTCTACATATGGAGCACTTTCCAAGCAAGCATCTTTTTTATGAATTAACACAATTCATGCAAGGTGTGGTACCTCGATCCTGGCCTTGATTCAAACACTCTCAAGCATGCGTACAAAACTTTAAAATAAATTATCCTAATTGGTGGACGACAAATGTATAATACCATAATTATTATGTCATGGGAAATATAATATCCCTAGACAAATATATTTCTTCCATAGTCCTTTTATCTTATATATGAAAATGAAAATTCACAGGAATATCCCTTTACACAAACACAAAAGAAATTCTCAGACACTCAAAAATCTTTTGCCTCAGGACTTCGTAAATATGTGACTACCCTTCTCAAATAGAATGGAAGGACAAGAGCATCGATTATTACATTCATTCAAATATCCCAAGATAGATCAACTATCAAACCATCAGACAAATTTTTCCGAATTAAATGCTGTTGGAGAATAAACTGTTACCGTATTCGACATAATAAGTGCCCGGGCGCTTACGAAAATAGAATTGCACCACTTTTTAGGCCCAAAGGTGTTGTTCCTAATTAGCGCCAATGTGTAGAGTGTGCTATTAGAACTGCATTGTTTGAACTGGTTCTACTAGCCCCACAATAACCGTCATAAAAACATCGTGAGTGTCAGATACAAAACAAGCATACAATGTAACAAAACCTATTTGAAGTCTTCAAATTAATCAAATGAATTATGTTAGCAGTCAAAAACTGTTCGGTGGGCGTTTATTGGAGCAGCGTCGCTTAATTTGTCAAATACAGTAATTTGTAATAACATTTTTATGCACCTACTCTTAAATCCACTATGAAATCTAATGCAATGGGCTGTGTACATGAGATCCCCAGCAAAATTTGAACTTGAACGTAAAGATTTAATTGAGAACCCCAAAGCTAATAGACAAATATCTTATATCCAAAAATGTGATCTTTCTTCCACAACTTGCAATTTACATGGCAAGCCAAAGCATTTACAATAGAACATTCAGCCAGCGTTGGAATTAATTTGGAAATTTCCAACATTCTGAATACAGGTGTTAAAATTCTTCCTACGAAAAATCATGACAGAAATAATATTAATTAATGTAGTGCATATATCTTGATATAATTCCCTCTTTTGCAATTTAATGTACTATTCATCGCACAATTATGTTTTTAAAGCACATATTTACCATATCTACTGCTGCTTATTCAAGAAATGTTGTTCACGCGAATTCCCAAAGGTTTTTTTTTCAGGTCTGCATCCAGCAGATTTTTAGTGTAAGAAGAAATTACTTGTCGAACACAACTTACCAGTGTTTTCACACATACTCAAGAAATCTTGTTCATGCAAATTCCCAAAGGTTTTTTCCAGGTCTGCATCCAGCAGATTCTTAGTGTAAGAAGAAATTGTTATTTGTTGAACACAACTTACCAGTGTTCACATTAAGGGATTCCCGCACATATTTTCAAATTCCCGCTAAAAAAGCATTCAAAGGGGGAAATTTCCAGGAAAAAAATAAAAATCAATAAAATGCTAAAATCAAAGGCCAAATTTGGCATTTTTCAGTCATAATTTGGCATTTTCGGTGGTATCCTTGGGTTTTTTTTGTGGTATTTCTGTTATTTCTCCAAAAAGAAACCTCCCCCTTTTGTTTAAATTCCCCCCCCCCCTCCCCATAAATTACACATAGGGGAAAAATCTCCCCCAAATTTCGAACCTGAACACTGCAACTTACCCCAAAATTCTTGGCTTTGGAGAATGCTACCGCTTCCTAAAATGCACAGAGAATACAATTCCATATGATTACAAATACAATCCATATCGATATTTACATTTCAACTTTTAAAAACTATAGAACTACTGTAATATTTCATTTGAATACAATCTTTGAGCAAAAATGAGTGCAAAGAAAATCAAAATTGTTGGGTTCTCTTTTGGCATATTTGACCTAAATGTCACCTTCATATTAAATTAAATGATACTTTAATTGGTGGAGCATGTTCCTATTAAATCAAAGAAGACAATAAATGAACAAAGTGGTAAATAAGTTAAGAAATCTTATTACATTAAGGAGATATTTAAAGAGGGAATCTCCTCTCAAGAAATTTGCTTGACCCATAACCTTATAATAAATCTGATACACACTAGTGTCACTTCCAGGGCAGTAATTAATTGGCTTGTCGGTGATTGTGTAAACATTTTGACCAATCAGGAATGTTGGATTGCATTGCATTTTTTAACTCCACCTTAACACGATCTCTGACCTTTAAGTTGTTGTTTGTTGATGTTTAAGAGCACCAAGACAGTCAAAGTCAAATGTGCCAAGAGGGTGTTAGAAATCTAAGGTGCAAGAGTTAGGACAGTACATGAATAATAAAGGAGCGAATAGAGAGTCCGTGAGTTATGGGGATGGTCGATCCCATTTTTGCGCACCAAACTTTAAGAACATTCTGGGCTTTAGGCATATCTGGGGGTCATGAATCACTTTGCTCGACCTCTCAGTAGGGTAGCTGGTCCCCAGAATGGGTTTTTTTTCTCTAAGCATACATTATTTACCGTATAAAATAGGCTTGAGGTAGGAAGCAAAATGTTGACTTGGAAAGCAGCATTGGAAGAAATCAATTACTAAATTGAGAGGTCATTACTAAATCTCGACCTGAGTAATCAAATTTTGTACATGTTTTTCCCACTGTTTTTTTGGAATTTGTTCGCTTGTGTGCAATGGAGAAAAATGTATGTAAAAAGAGACCGTGTGATTTGACTTCTAATGGTTAAGATCTACATAAATTGGCAACACTAATGCCCTCACTTTTAGGCCGCCAGCTCCTTTAAGTGCTCATTTACACCCATGGGTATAAAGAATAGCACAAGAGTAAACTTACGGTCTCATTGCCAAACAGGTAATCAACGTAAGGCATAATGGACATCTGTTGCTTGTGAAAGAATTGACACAGGAAAGGTGCTGAAAGATTTGTACCAAAGATCTTGTTATTTTTTGCTGCAAACTTGCCCAACTCCAGCATTGCATCAGGTGCCACTGTGAGATGAAACCCCTATAATACAAAATGGAGGATTAAATATGCATTCTTGACAAAAATTAATAAATTACAGAATCTCAATATACACCATTATAGTTCCTCACATTATCACAAAACCCCTTCCAATATTAATAAATAAGTTTAGGGGTCAAGCAATATTATACAAAAGAGGACTACAAAAGAAATAAACTTGTGAAGAAAGCATTCCAAAATCTTATTCCGTTAAGGTTATTTAGGTTTAAAGTTTGGTATCCTTTGTGTAGAAATGGCTGAAATCAGACTAGCCGTGATGTCACATTCAGATTCCTCAAAGTCTTTATGTTATTCTATCATATTTTGTCATGCAATTTTGTGGTTTAAAAGCCATTGGATTTGTCAGGCAAGAAGTGAAACAGAATCTAGTGAGGGTAAATATAATTTACTGCCATTTACTGCCTAAAGAAAGTTAGATGAAAGATAATTCAAAATATTAAAAAAAGTTAAATCAGTTTCTTTAAAATACATTAATTTTTTTAAAGAATGTGAGGATGAGGGTGCCAACCTTCCACAGTAGAATTGCTACACCAGTCATTTTTACACAGATCACAATTTTGTTCCTTTTAAAGAGTCTTTCACATAAGACCAGACATCGCAATCAATACAAATCCCCTCACCACTAATAAAATGCTTTCCACTCTGTCACACCTGCCATTCAAACCCTGTTCCACATGCCATACCATGCCACTTTCCTCTCTACAGGAAATCATACATGAAAATCCAGATGCCACTCCTTCACATGACCTATATGTCATCACACCTGCAATCAAGATAACATCCCACCATGACTTGTCACCCTGTCCATATACCATGCCACCCTGTCCCACATGCCATCCCTCCCTGTACCGCATGCCCAACCAAGTGCCATCTTACCTTGTCCCACATGCCATTCCAGGCTATCCCACCCTTTCCCACATGCCATCCCAACTGAAATCCAGATGACTTCCATTACATGCCATCCTGTCCCACATGCTATGCCACCGTCCTACATGTCATCCCACCCTGTCCCCATGTCATCCCACATGCCATCACAGCCTGTCATAAATGCCATGACACCACCTTGTTTCACATGCAATGCCACCCTGCCCCACATGTCATCCCACCCTGTCCCACATGCCATGACATCCTGCCCCACATTCCATGGCACCCTGTTCCACATGTCAACCTGTCCAACATGCCATCCCACCCTATCCCACATGCCATCTCCCCCTGTCCCATATTTCATACCATCCTGTCCCCCATGCCATCCCACCTTCATCTCAATTCCTACATCTACTAATCATTATGCCATTTTCCACCTGACGTTCTTTCCTCCCATCCCCTCACTTAGAACTATCAACCCAACATGCCCCAGTCACCTACCATCCCTCATTATTCTACCATCCTCCATTCACCTACCATCCTCCATTCCCCAACATGCCCCATTCACCTTCCATCTCTGTTTCACCTACTACCCCAACCCATCTTTTGCCATCCACCCATCTACCAAATATATTCTTAACCAAATAATCATTCCGACCTTCAATATCACCTGCACTTACTCCATTACAGCACAGCTCCCCCCACACCACTCCCCACACCACTCCCCATCCTCATAACTGACACTTTCAACAAAAACATGTTAAACTTTTTTCCCTTATAAACCGGATAGGGCTGCTCGCGTGTATGTACCTTACCAGAATGAAAATTAATTGCAGGTTACTTTAGAGTTTATCATAAGTCTATTATGTTTCCACTCTATTCAAGCGAAGACTCATTGTTTTTCCCTATTTATTCCCAAGACACTTAATTATCAATTTCATTCAGTCGTCAGATCTATTATTCAACTTTCTTTTCATCCCAAGAACAAAATATTTTATTGGCTACTCAAGTCTGGAATGCATTTGTTCCAAGTTCTTTCCAGCAAGATTTTCCTTTATACAAATTTCTTTTCGTAATAAAAACCTTAATAGTAACGCCTGTGACACCCCTCCCTCCATGCTAAGCTAAATCCTGGAAGTTATACCTTCTGCCCCGCACATGCCATCCAACAAGCCATCCAACCCTGTCTCACGTACCATCCCCAAAACACTCATTAGCCTCATCCCTGTAGCAAGCAAACCTTTCCAACTTGATGTCCCAGCCTGTCTAGCATGCTGACCCAGCCGGCCTAACATGCCGACCCACTATACCCATCTGCTCATGTACCTTACACTCTGCCCATCTGCCCATGTACCTTACACTCTGCCCATCTGTCCATGTACCTTGCACTCTGCCCATCTGCTCATGTACCTTACACACTGCCAATCTGCTCGTGTACCTTACACGCTACCCATCTGCTCATGTACCTTACACTCTGCCCATCTACCTTACACTCTACCGATTTGCTCATGTACCTTACACTCTGCCCATCTGCTCATGTAACTTACACTCTACCCATCTGCTCATGTACCTTACACTCTGTATGTACCTTACACTGCCCACTCATGTACCGTACACTCTGCCCATCTGCTCATGTAACTTACACTCTGCCCATCTATTCATGTACCTTACACTCTGCCCATCTACCTTACACTACCCATCTGCTCATGTACCTTACACTCTGCCCATCTGTTTATGTACCTTTCACTCTTTCCATCTATTCATGTACCTTACACTCTGCCCATCTACCATGCACACTGCACATCTGCTTGTGTACCTTACACTCTGCCCATCTGCTCATGTACCTTACACTCTGCCCATCTGCTCATGTAACTTACACTCTGCCCATCTGCTCATGTACCATACACTCTGCCCATCTACCTTACACTCTGCCTATCTGCTCATGTACCTTACACTATACCCATCTACCTTACACTCTGCCCATCTGCTCATGTACCTTACATTATGCCCATCTGCTCATGTACCTTACACACTGCCCATCTGCTCATGTACTTCACACTCTACCCATCTGCTCATGTACCTTACACACTTCCCATCTGCTGATGTAGCTTACACTCTGCCCATTTGCTCGTGCACCTTACACTCTGACCATTTGCTCCTGTATCTTACACCCTGCCCATCTGCTCATGTACCTTACACGCTGCCCGTCTATCTCACGCTCTGCCCATCTACCTTACGCTCTGCCCATCTGCTCACGTACCTTACACTCTAAACCAGAACCAAAAAGCTTTTTTCATAAGCTGATTGATTTGCAAATTTTGTATAAACTGTCATGTTATTGCATATCATGAAAATTTTGTTCCATATTTATTCATAAGCCACACCCACCATGCAGATCGATAAAAATGTTGACAACACTAGCATTTGCACAATAATTAAAAATATTATCATAGCAAGTATGATGCAAAAAACAAGTTTCTCATTCATCCTACTTTAAAAAATTTCAAGAAGCCCTGCCTACTCATTAATATTCACGACATCACTACCACAACATTAGAACTATGTACAGATCATAACCCATTTGTGCACAACATATAGCATAAATCTGATATACTATTCATGAGATACAGTATGGTGTTTACATCACTTAGCATCTGTTCGTAAACATATGTGTGCACAGAATAACCAACAATATTATCATGCCCAATATGATGCAAAACGGCCATGCAGTTGCTCATTATATCACTTTTTCAATTTTCACTTTAAGCCCTGCCCATTTAATATGCATGAAACCACCACCACAAACATAAGGGCATCTGCAAACCATGAGTCTGCAAACCATGACATGAATCCAGTTCCTAGTTTTTGAGATATTGTGTTTATATACTCTTTGTTTACATAATCATATTAAGCCCCGACCACTATGCATATCAATGGTAGTCAACGTCTTCATACAATAGACTCATTCACACTTGCTAACATCATTATTTTAACAATTATGAAACAAAACAGACATGTGACTGTCAAAATAAGAATATTTCAAGATTTTTATATTAAGCCCTGCCCACACATTGATATGCATGACATCACCATCAAAAACAATAGAGCACATCTACGGACCATGGGCTATCTGTGTACTAAATATGACATGAATCCAATTTATCGTTCTTGAGATACCGTGTTTACAAGCTCTTTTCAGCAAAATCATATTAAGCCCCGGCCACTATGCATATTAATGAGATTCAATGTGTTTATAACCTTGAATTTGAGGACACTAGCTAACAACATTATTATACCAAATATGAAACAAGGCGGTTGTTGAAATATGGACATTTCTAAATTTTTACATTAAGCCCCGCCCACTGATTAATATGCAAGACATCATCAGCAAAATTAATAGGGCAGATGCGGACAATGGGCTACCTGTGCACCACATATAGCATGAATCCAATGTGACTTCTGAAGATTTCGTATTTACAAGCTCTATTTGGCAAAACCACATTAAGCCACACACTACGCATATACTGAGATTCAACATTGTTATACCATGAGCATGTGGAAACTAGCTAACAATATCAATATACTAAATATGTAACAAAACTGACCAACAGTTGTTGAAATAAGAGCCATTTCAAAAAATTTACATTAAGCCACTCATTAATGTATCATTCTTAAGATACCATTCTTGAGATGTTTACAAGCTATGCGTAACATACACACATACTGTACACACACACACATACATACACACACACGACAACTGGACCAGATAGGTTCCTGATGCTGAGAGAGTTGGAACCAACAAATGTTTTTTGTTTATAGAAATACACAAACAGTTGTCTTTTATCTGCCTTTATGACATCACATTTTACACTGTGAGGTCATTTCTCAACACACACGAACAATCTTTGAAATGCAAATACTCCTAAATCATATATATGAGAATGCAACTTCATGGGAATATTCCAAAGAAGTGGAAGAGGTATTCACTAAGTTTTTTTTTTAAATTGGTATGTGAGTTGTTTTGACCACATAGAATATCATAATGGTGATAAATTCTGCATGAGGGCAATTAAAAAGGAATAGTAGTCGGGTATATACGGGTGGTTAATGTGCACCCCCCCCCAGGACTCTTCCAAACCAACTTTTTTAGCTTCTTTTTATGGTCCTAAAACACATTTAAGATGTTAACAAAAGAAAAATCTCGGCACTCTGGCGATATTCAAGATGGCGTCCAAAATGGCGTCCAAAATAGTAAAATTCTATAAAAAGTCATATATTGGCCATAAATAATAATTTTTATTGAAAGGAAACCTCAAAATATTGTTCTAAAAGCTTTTTGGAGCACTTGCAACCATATTCATATTTTTGCCATGTTCCTAATCCAATATGGCGCCAAGATGGCGTCCAAAATGGCGTCCAAATGGTAAAATTAAAAAAAATCAAAAAGTTATTGGCCATAAACAATAATTATCATTGAAAAGAAAACCTTAAAATATTATTCTAGAAGGTGTTGTGAACACTTGCAACCATATTTATATTTTTGCATAACTTTGCCATGTTCAAAATCCAATATGGCGGCCAGTATGGCATCCAAAATGGCCGTCAAGTATATCAAAAAAGAAAATCATGAAAACAAATTGCTTACATATGGACATTTTATATAGCAAATGTCCACCGCTTATCTGTTCATAAGAGTTACTAGTTTCTTCTACAATGTTCAT
The DNA here is from genome assembly GCA_020152595.1 of Chiridota heheva. Taxonomy (NCBI): domain Eukaryota; kingdom Metazoa; phylum Echinodermata; class Holothuroidea; order Apodida; family Chiridotidae; genus Chiridota; species Chiridota heheva. The sequence goes on along the minus strand of JAIGNY010000270.1, from coordinate 58,864 downwards.
ATTTCATACATTTGAAATAACCCGTGTTTATAATGAATCAGTCACTGTCAGAATCAGAGTCTAGGCTGGAATAATCTGATTCATCTGGAACACCATCTTCCTCAGGATATTCTTCATCAGATGAATCCTCCTCAGTGTCATCAGCCAATATATCTTGAAGACATGACGGCAAGATAGGTCTCTCTGACCACACTGGCTCAATGTATCCATCACAAAGAGCCCATCCATGTGCTGTAGGAGGCGGGATTTTAAGTATGGGTATGTGTGCCCGTTTCCATTGAGCTACCCTGTAATTTGCACGTTTGATGTGTGGGATCAGCGACTGTCTACAAGGTGGCATCCTGGACAAATCTACTTTGGATGACTTGATGGTCTCTCCTTCGCCAACCATCTTCTTCAACATTGCACATCGAACTTGATTGGCATGCTTAAGTCTAGGAAAGCCATATAGAGCACACACAAACTCATCCAGCTCATCAACTAGATTCTCCTCAACTTCCCAGCTATTGCCCAACTTCACGAAAGAGTCTTGGTAGCGTGGCCTCTTTTCAAGTGTCTTCAGAGGAATTTTCTTCCCCTTTCCTTTAAAAGCGCAGTTGCAATCTTCACCAGTAAAGCAGTAAGTGCTGAGAAGTACCTCACAGTATGTGGGTCCCAAGTCTTTTGCTATGTCACCGATGTCAAGGAGTCTCCGGTTAACTCCACTGCCAGTGTCAAACAGAACAGTCAGTGGACGCAATTTCTCTGCATAGTACAACAATATGAAGAAGATATCGCTATCTGGGCTGTGTACAACTGCCTGTTTGTAACCATGTTCCTTGGCATAAAACAAATACAGGATCACTCGGCTGTCTGTTTCCTCTTGGTTAGATCTAAGCCCTGGGATTTCATGTTGTTGCACAGATGCACCGTCGGTAGATGTTAGCAAGAACGGAACACCTTCAACCACAAGTATAACTTTCCTTCCTACTAAACGTCGTGCTGCTTCTGGACTACTCCAAGAGCGAAGCATGAGCTGACACAACTGCTTTTGTTTTCGTCATTCTGCAAAAAGACCTTGAAATTGGCTGGCTTTCTGGTGTTGATGCCTTCCAAGAGGATTTTCTCACTGCAGCCACGGCGGCCTCCTGACTTTTTTTGATGGACTCTTCCAGATACATGTCAGTTGAGAAGATTACATCTGGCTTATGGCTTATTTGGTCAAGCAGCTTGAAAGAAATTTGCTTGAAGGTTGGAGGCAGATCCTTCAATGTATGGAAATAGGCATTCCCATCTTCAATGAAGAGTGTTTCTCCAGCATTTCTGGACGGTAAGGAAGCTTGAGGCACGTCGCTTGTGAGGAAGTGGACTGCTGCTGCTTTGTTGGTTTTTGCCATGAAGCCATCGGGAGTACCTAAAGCATGAGGTACTGGTGTAATGCAGTAATTCATCAGTTCATCAATGCTTACAGGTTGAGAGAGCATCTGTGACTTCACAAGAATTTGAAAGGCTATATCCCCCTGCTCTTGATATTTCAAAGCATTTCCTTGAGCAGATGTTAGCTTAACTTTCTTGTTCAACTTTTGCATGGTCTTCAGCTTTAACTTCTTCAACGGGTCAAAGAATTCCTTTAGTCCTTCGTCGTCATCTTTTTCTTTAGCCTCTCCTCAACAAACTTCTCCTTCTCCAACCTGCCAGCTTCCTCAGCAGTTAGAACATCATGTTCTATCTCAGAAGGTATGGGATTGCCAGATGAAATCACATACAAGCGGTCTTTGTCTGCTATGTCGAATGGGTTCAGGAAGCCTTCTATGGCATCCATTACTCGTTGTACTGCAGCTTCACTCCTCTTGATTTCTGTCTGGAGTTGCTCACGGTGCTTGCCACACTTGGCGTTATCATTGTCAAGACACATGTCACACATCTCAATGTGGCCTGGTAGTACTTACTACGTTCTGATGTCGTCCGAATCCATCGCTGGTAAGCACCGTAGTTCTCTAAGATTCCAGTAAGGCCAGCTCCACCAGCACCAGCATGGGACTTGGCAAACTTCATAAAGGTTTCCTCTATCGTCTTGTCTACGGCACATAAGTTACCGGGTATTCTAGACCTGGCAACGGATATGGCTCCTTTCTCTAGTAATCGAGTAGCTCCTGGATGACTGACCTCAATGTTGGCGAGAAATGCATTAAGCCAGGTGAGGTATCTAGAGTAATTGATTCCTCCAAAGCTAAAGAACAAGTCTGCCATGTCCGCCATGCACTTGTGGTACAATTTCAGATTGTTTGTCTTTACTGCATAGAGCAGCATGAAGATACGGTGTGCATGATCCAAAAAGATATCCAGAACTTGGCGGTCTTTCCTAGTTCTCCATTTCGGACTCGCTCTTGGAACACCGTGTAGTCATTCAGATACTGCTGAATTGTAGGATCTTGAAGAACAGCATTAAAGTTCTCAGCATTACAGAGTGTTATCAAGGCATCCAGAGCATCTGCATTTGTGGGGCCGTGAGCACTTTCATCCCTCTGGGCGATATAAGCTGAAAGAAGTAGTCGTTCTAAGGCTTCACTTACTACTTTCAGACACCACATGGACTTGCTAAACGCTTTGCCATTTAGAACTCCTTTCAGGCAGCCAAAGGTTGTGAGATTTGCTTCTATAATGAGCTCAGAGTAGCCCGAACCAGTCATCTTATGTCCAAGCATATTCAAGTAGTTCATGATGGTATGGAAGGTTCCAATGAAGACGATGTGGTTCTTGTAAGCTGCAGGGTTGTCCCATATGATAGGCATGGCTTTCATGATTACACCAAGGTCAAATGTAGTTATTGTGTAACGCTGTCCAACTTCCTCAGTAGCCTTCTCGCATTGACGCAACAGTTCTTTCACAACATTGTACTCTGTGATAGGCTCGGTAATGGACGGATAAAAGTCAATGGTGGTAAGTTCACTTGGGGGGCATCCAATGGCAGAAATGAACCCACACAGTGCTGGTATCTGCCGCTTGTCAGTACTACTTGCTTTTCGACAGAAAGCCCAGATGAAGTACACTGTTAAAGCTCTCTGTAACAAAGCCAAATTTTCTTCTGGCTGCTGGACATTCTGTAGGTCTATGTTAGGACCTTTTCTCTTTGCAATATGAAAAGGTGGCAATGGAGCAGGTGTGTCTAGCTTGAGAGAGTGCTCTTTGGTTCTGGGAATTGAGACTTGTGTGTGTACTGGGTCTTCAACTTTTTTTTTTAAAGGTTATGTTTTCCTCTATTAAATGAGCCATTTTAACGTTGTAGTGTTGTTGCTAACTCAGTCTAAAATTTTGGAATAGGACTCTGCAAAAACGGTCTGCGATACCGACTTGGGATTTAAAAGGGTAAATTGGATTCATGCAGACCAAATTGATGCATACAAAACAATTTTCCCATCGGCCATCTATGATTTAGAAAATAGTAACAATACAAACATGGTTGGTAAGAGTTCCCAATGGCCCTAAAATAATATTCTGTACTTTCTTTTTAATTATGGACAATATATGACTTTTAAATTAGAATTTTGTCATTTTGGCGGCCATTTTGGACACCATATTGGCCGCCATATTGGATTTGGAATATGGCAAAGTTATGCAAAAATATAAATATGGTTGCAAGTGTTCCCAACAGCTCCTATAATAATATTTTGAGGTTTCTTTTTAAAGATAATTATTGCTTATGGCCAATATATGACTTTTTAGAGAATTGTCCCATTTTTGGCGCCATTTTGGACGCCATCTTGAATATCTCCAGTGTGCCGGATTTTTGTTGTTGTTAACATCGTGAATGTGTTTTAGGACTATAAAAAGAAGCTAAAAAAGTTGGTTTGGAAGAGTCCTGGGGGGGGGGGGGTGCACATTAACCCCCCGTATGTACCCGTCTAATAATCCCATGAATTTTCATAATGTATGATAGAGGACAATTAAAGAAACAATTTGTTGTACAAATCATGGTGATATCTTTTCCCGTTTACAAGTTGTTGTATTTCAAAGATTGTGCAAGTGTATTGGAAAGTGACAGCGCAGCATAAAATGTGATGTCATAAAGGCAGATGCAAGATAATTCTTATTGATTCCAATAAAACAAAAGAAATATTTTTTCTTTTACTTTAAGGGTAGGGCTCATGAGCAGATGGGCAAACCATGTTTTTATAAAGTGCATGTTAAACTCCATCTCAATAATTGGACAATAAATGCTTCCAGTAATTTAGAAAGAGGCAATTAATTTTCAAAGAAATACACAAACATTGTCATGGATCTGTGTTTACGACATCACACTGTGAGGTCACATTTCAACACACTGGTGAAACCTTTGAAATGCAATAATTTCCAAATGGAGAAAGATATCAAAATGAAGTTTACACCAAATTGTTTCTTTTATATTCTTCTATCATATTTATGAAAATGAAAATCCATGAGATAAAGTCCATTAACACTTACTCTACCACGCGGGGAAATATATATATTTTTTTATATATATGTAGACAAGTCATACTGTCCAATTCTAATCAAATTTTGCTAACACCTGGTCATCTTTTTTAAATAATTTGTAAAATATGTAAAATTGTGTGATTTTGGATAATTTTTTGACCCTTTTTGTTAAAAAATCATGTGATCCACCCCAATATCATAATGAAAAGTTGCAAACACCATTCTGTAGCGAAAACAACGTGCTTCACATGGATTGCTGCAATGAAAGACATACCCCCTCGATCGTAGCTAAAACGATTTATAGCTACGTCACCCGAGTTATTTTTAGATTTTTTGACATTTACATTGAGACGACAGAAGAATGTGTATCCTGAATCTTGTTTAAAAGCAAAACTGAGGATTAGGAAATGTCAGAAGACTTATCACCAGTGATGGAGATCTTTTAGTATCTGGACCCAACCAAGAAGAGGCCTAAAGGCTATCAGAACCAGGTGAAACGACTTTTTCAAATTTCTTAAATCGTGAATGCATTTTTCAAACTTTATACTTACTAAAGTTACTAGTAAGGCTTAACGTTAGGCATACAGTAGCTAACTTTACTTCCGATCCGTTTAAAATTATGCAAAAACAGTGTAATTTAGCTGGGATTATTTACTTGTAAGGATTATAAACAAGTAAATGGGTCACTAAAATCTGACGTGATTAACATGAATTGTCTTTATTATAGTAATTTTGGATGAAACCACAGATCAATTTTTAATTTGTAGTGCAACAGTGCCCATATACCTATTTCACAATTTCTCGATTCCATGTTGTGAGGTTGTGGTGCAGTGGAGTAGGAATACAATTTCAAGGGGAAAGGGTCCCATGTTGTTGGAAAGAGACACATGTTGGGGCAAGAGACCCATGGTGGGGGCCAAGCAGTCTCATGGTGGGGGCCAAGCAGTCTCATGGTGGGGGCCAAGCTGTCCCATGTAGGGGGAAATTATTTTCTTTGAAGCAATTTGGATCCTGGAAGAGGGCCATATTTTTGGAAGGATGGCATTACCTCTGGTCCCCAGGGGTTATAAATAAGCCAGAACCCCCACCCCACCACCAACCCCTGTATTTCCTTGGAAACAGTTGAAATTGTATTTCTCGTCAGGATTTTCCTGTATCTGGACAAATTTGTTGACATTTCCTATGTAGTACCAACTGTCACTGAAGAATACCAAGTTTGGCATCGTCAACATGATTACTGATGCGCTGAACCATTTTTGAGTACCTTTTCACCAAGAATTTCTATAGGAATCAACAAAAGTAAGTTTCTACAAGACTTTCAGTATAATCTTAATAAATATAAGTATTTTCAAAGCCTCCAATGGCTGTTACTGGCTCATAAACTGAAAATTTCAAGCCTGCGCATAATAAATGAGGTAAATAGCTAATTTGCATATATTTGCATAACATTTGTATTAAAATATTGGTGTAAACATTTCCTTTTTATAGTAAATTATATTAATTTTGTGCATCATAGAAAGGAACAATGCATGTTTATAGGAAAGTTTAGTGCCAAACCCTATCAGATACATCATTGGCAAAATCAGAGGTCAATCTTTAGGTCAAAAAGGTCAAAAAATATTAAAATTGACATATGAATTTTTCCCTTGCTCCAAAAAAATCAAGAGTACTATCAAATGAAAGGTCCTTTTTTCGACAATTCATAAATTCTATCAATAACTTTTTTCTAAATAGCCACAAGAAAGCAGAATATCACAAAGATAGCAGTTTTAGGGCATCTAATAATCTTAATTAGTGACCTCATTTGCATAAATTTGCATATTTGACCTGAGAATTATGCAAACCAATGTAAAGTTCAGTCTTAGCTTTCATATAACATAAACTTATTACAGTAAAAAATGAAGATAAATTTGTGAAAAGCCCCCTTTCTAAAAAGTTCCCTAAAATAACACTTGTAATCGCAAATGCTCTGGTCGAGTAAGGGATAATTAGTATTTCAAAATTTACACATTTCAAAATTAATTTATGACAATTTTCCAGCACATAATTGTTTTTTAAAACCCCCATGGGGAAGTTCTCTTCCTGGAATCACCTCCTTTAACAAAAAAAATACTTTCCTCTTAGAAATGACCTTATTATCTTAAAAGTATCCCTCTGTATTATGTTTTCCTTTTAAAACACCTCCGCCGCCACTTTAAAAGTACCTCCTCCGCCTATGAAGTAACTTCTCCTCCAACAAACATCCAACTTGCAAGTCTTGCCTATCAAAGGTAACTGATAGGCATGCATCTGTTTTACTTGATAAATTATACAAATGTAACCAAAGTTTCAAAAAGATATAAATGAACTTCAACTTACAGCAGTATATATAAATGAAGCTTTTTCAACGTATTTCCACTGATCAGGATTAATCAAATGATCTTTTTTGTAACAATTTGCAGCAGCTAAATTGGCAACAAGTGATCTGTGAAAATAAAATAAAGTTGTTTTCAAACATGATCAACAGCTTCAAATTTGAATTCTATGGATTTTTAATTTATTGCATTTAAGATGCACTTCCAACTGCCCTGATGGACCATTGTCTGGCTGGTCGCAAACATAACATACAAGAAAATGGGCCCAGCGGACCCTTGCAAGTGTCCCAGGGATTCACTGGGGCTATTCTCTGGCTGGTCATACATGTAACATACCGGAGAATGGCCCTGATGTGATTTTCTCTTCAAATTTAACAGGAAAATATATCACAATAATATTCAAATTGAAATGAACAACTTGGGCAACTTAAAATAAAAACCATTAACCTTTTTTTACAGCTGAGATTGCACTAAAAACATACATGGACTGTAAAGTAAAATGTCCCCTTCCAGTTGTTTAAAAAACACAGACAGACAGTATAGTAAAATATAACTCATCCAGTTGATTCAAAAACAGTCTAGTAACAGTTTAGTAATGTATCACTCTTAAAGTTGATTGGAAAACATATTTATAGTAAAATATAACTTTTCTAGTTGGTTAAAAAACACACAGACTGCATAATAGCAAATTTGATTAAAAAAACCATAGACTGTATAGTAAAATTAGCCCAATTTCTTTCTTAAATATGAAATAAATAAAAGGCCCACAATGTTTCTAAAGCAGGCCCAAAAAACAAATAACAACCTGGACCCACCTTTCCTTTCCTGTGAGGACCACTGCACATGTTCCTGTCGGCTCCTTGTCATCATAGAGATAGCTTACATATGCCCCCGCTTCCTCCATCTTTTCCTTAAGGATCTTCCCAAATTTATCATTTCCGATGCAACCAAAGAAACTGGCTACCTTGGGCTTGTTCAGGATCCACTGAGTGGGGAATCAATAAGACGGTATACACAGATGAGAAGCAACATATCAACATCACTATGGCCTCTCTAAAAGGTATATGGACAAATATAGAAGTTTTCTTTAAACCAATGACCAAAAACAGCAATAAATTCGGAGGTTAATAAGTCTATGAATTTTTAAAATAGCATGGGTAGTTTGCAAATTATGAGTAATTAAAGTTTTAATCTTATTTAATATATTAAAAAAATGTGATGTATGAACAGGAAAACACCTAAAAATGCTTTTGTTTTCCTACACATTTCTTCTCTTAATTTTAGACCTCAAAAATGTTCAAAATGCCTTCTCCAGCTTAAGGTTGGTTGGGGGTATAGTAAAAAGATAAAATCCTCATTGAAATAATCTGCGCCTTTTCAAAGAGAAATGGTAGAGCCTCGCAGAGGATTAAAAAACAATAGATTTATTTAACAAAATAGAGACTATGTCCTGTTCATACATCACAAGAGTAACACAAAAATGTCACATTTGCCCATATTTAGACAACAGCTGTTTTTTAAAACAGCTGTAAAATGGCCAATGTTTAACCAATTTTGATGAAATATTTTGCTCTCTTCATGATATTTAGTGAATTTCAAATCATTGTAGCTAAGGTTGCCTCTACCTGTCCATATAGCTTTCATGATGTTTTACAATTGTTAGGCAAGCATGATATAACTGTATCTGAATTATGAAGTCTAAGGAACTGATACTTAAGCTTCCCCTCACCTTTAAACTATTTCCATTTTTACAAAGACCATAAAACCAGAAACATCCTCATGGTCTGGCCCATAACATCCCATACACATGTCCCTGAAAAAAAAAACTCTATAAAATACCAAAAGTACCATTAAGGAACTCCTCCTGTTAGGTCTATAAACAATTTCAATTAGGCCTATATTGTGGCTACATCTGAACGAAGCACAGAAATAATGTCATTGCATGAATTTGACTGTTTTGTCTTGGTACAGAATCATCCACAACTAGAATTGTGAGTGTTCTGCACAGTTACTCTGGTACTGAATTCTGCCCACCTCTTGAAAGTTTTCATAGCTTTCAAAAATAAAGTTTCTCCAAGACATGACTATTTTAAGCTTGCAGTGTCTCACTTTGCCAATAAAGAGTTCTTGCAGGAACAGGGCACCCCAGGACAATTTATGTTTTTGTTTCTAAATATTTACAAAACATTTCTTTGGAATTGCATTTTTCAGAATAAAGGAGCGCTACATCATTTGATAGAATGTGAATATTTTGGATGCCACAATATTTTGAAAAGGATGCTGAATCTTAAGATTGTTATTCTTGACTATTGATCAAAGGATGCTGATTCTTAAGTTTGTTATACTTGACTATTGATCAAAAGATGCTGATTCTTAAGTTTGTTATACTTGACTATTGATCAAAGGATGCTGATACTTAAAAATGTTATACTTGACTAATGATCAAAGGATGCTGATTTTTAAGATTGTTATACTTGACTATTGAACAAAAAATGCTGATTCTTAAGATTGTTATACTGGACTATTGATCAAAGAATGGACTATTGATCAAAGTATGGACTATTGATCAAAGGATGCTGATTCTTAAGATTGATATACTTGACTATTGATCGAAGTAAGCTGATTCTTAAGAATGTTATACTAGACTATTGATCAAAGGATGCTGATTTTTAAGATTGTTATACTTGACTTTTGATCAAAGGATGCCGATTCTTAAGATTGTCATACTTGACTATTAATCAAAGGAAGCTGATTCTTAAGATTGTTATACTAGACTATTGATCAAAGGATGCTGATTCTTAAGATTGTTATACTTGACTATTGATCAAAGGATGCTGATTCTTAAGATTGTTATACTGGACTATTGATCAAAGGATGCTGATACTTAAAAATGTTATACTTGACTAATGATCAAAGAATGCTGATTCTTGAGATTGTTATACTGGACTATTGATCAAAGAATGGACTATTGATCAAAGGATGCTGATTCTTAAGATTGTTATACTTGACTATTGATCAAAGGATGCTGATTCTTAAGATTGTTACACTTGACTATTGATCAAAGGATGCTGATTCTTAAGATTGTTATACTTGACTATTGATTAAAGGAGGCTGATTCTTAAGATTGTTTTACTTGACTATTGATCAAAGGATGCTGATACTTAAACATGTTATACTTGACTATTGATCAAAGGATACTGATTCTTAAGATTGTTATACTTGACTATTGATCAAAGGATGCTGATTCTTAAGATTGTTATACTAGACTATTGATCAAAGGATGCTGATTTTTAAATAGCTATACTTTACTATTGATCAAAGGATGCTGATTCTTAAGATTGTTATACTAGACTATTGATCAAAGGATGCTGATTTTTAAATAGCTATACTTTACTATTGATCAAAGGATGCTGATTCTTAAGATTGTTATACTTGAATATTGATCAAAGGATGCTGATTCTTAAGATTGTTCTACTTGACTATTGATCAAAGGATGCTGATTTTTAAATTGCTATACTTGAATATTGATCAAAGGATGCTGATTCTTAAGATTGTTATACTAGACTATTGATCAAAGGATGCTGATACTTAAAAATGTTATACTTGACTATTGATCATACCATTAATCCACCCACATTCAGCATAACCTGAATAAAAATAAGAATTTTCAAAGCTTCCAATAACTGAAATAAACTAAAAAAATAATTTAAAAAAAGTCTGTGCATAATAAATGAGGTAAGTTAGCTAATTTGCATATCATTTTTATTGAAAAAATGGTGTAAACATTTCCTTTTTATATTATTTAGGTTTTGTGCATCATAGAAAGGAACAATGCATGTCTATGGGAACGTATTGTGCCAAATCATAGCAGCTAGATCATTGGCAAAATGACAAAATCAGGTCAATTTTTAGGTCAAAAAATTTGAAATTAATGTATGAATTTTTTCCTTGCTCCAAAAAAATCAAGAGTAGTATAAAATGAAAGGTCTTTCTTTTAACAATTCATCAATTCTATCAATGTTTTTGTAATTAGCCACAGGAGAGCAGAACATCACAAAGATAGCAGTTTTAGAACACCTATTAATATGAATTAAATGACCTCATTTGCCTAAATTTGCATATTTGACCAAAGAATTATGCAAACCAACGTAAAGTAAAGTTCAGTCTTAGCTTTTAAATAATGTAAATATGTTACAGTAGAAAATGAAAATAAATTTGTGAAAAAGCCCTCTTTCCAAAAAGTTCCTAAAATAACACTATAATCTCAAATGCGCTGGTAAAGGGTTAAAGTCATCCAACCTCTAATCCTAATCAATTATTTACTTACAAATTAACCTAAATTGTTTCAGCCTTCTTTAATTAAAGGATTATTTAAAGGGTCAAGCAAGTCCATCTTATATGAAAGAGGACTTCAAAAGAAACAATGGTGAAGAAAGCATTCAAAAATCTTATTTGTATGAAACTTGGTCAGAAAAATTTGTTATTTTTAATTCTATCATATGAAGTGAGGATTATGTCAGACTTTATGTCCCTTTCAGGAATTCCCAAATAGACTTCAAATATGCAATAGATCATAATTACCTGATGTCTATTCACGCATGATGGGCCGTTTGATTATGAAAGAAAATACATGAGGGGAGCATGTGCTTACTGAGTGTAAAACATAACAACATGGAGAATCTCATTGATGGCACTAAAATTATGAAAAAATTGCACCTTTTTTTTAGGTCATTTGATCTGAAATCAACCAGCAAAAATTGATTTTGTCACCTAGCCTCACAGATTTTCACTAAATTTGGGATGTAGTTTCATGTGAAGATTCAAATCCGTCGCAATCCCAAAATATTAATCAGCTTTGAAAAATCGGGGAAATTGACCCCAAAAATTCAAAATGGTGACAATTTTGAATTTCTTTATATTGTAATTCACAGATGTAATTGTAAATAATTTTTCTTCTGAATATGCTACAGATTCGAAACTTGGGATTTAAGTAATTTACACTATAATAATTTAAATAGGATCACTAATTAAGTATTGGAGGATCAGAAAGTAACTTAAAAGGTTTTTTAATTATAACAAAGGAAATTATTTTGGCAAAAAATCTATTTTCATACCTTCATAAACATAAAATTTTTCCAATGTAGGACATTATCTATAAAGCTCAAATCTGGCACATTCATAAAGCATGATATAATAAAGTACTGTCATGCCACAAATTGTGATGGTACTTGGATATACATCCTTCTTAAGTTTGAGGCAAAATTCACAATTTTAGGCCAATATTGGCGCTATTGATCATAAATAATTGGCCTCCGCCATAAGACTACAATGTTTTCTTTTAAAAAATGTCACCAAATACCTCTCTTTTGTATCTGAAATACATTTAGGATGCAAATACTATCACTTATTCACTTTAAAAAATGTCATACACTAATTTAAATTCAACATTTGCATGACATTTCTCACATCATGCTATGAATAAAGCAACTGTAAAAGAAATGTTTAAAGAGATAAGAAAAATCACACCTAATGATCAGCATGTCCATTAATCAGAGATTAAGGCCATTTGAACACTTGTAATTTGAACACCAAAAACAATGTTCAGTATTCTTTTCTCCTTCATAAACAATCGCCTAGATTATTTTTCATTTCGTTTGTTCCTCAATCAATGTGACAGCAGTGCTCTGTAAGTGATACTGCTGACCTGTTGCTCTGTATGACGCTTCTATGACACAAACAACGTTGTTCAGTGGAACATAGCAACTGTCTTCCCTGCTGGGCCAATGAAATGAATTAACTAAGTAATGTGGGTGCATGAATTTGCATTTTACCTCATGTTCTTCAGAGTCAATTACATCAATAAGTCTTATCCACAATAGTTCATTATAAGAACAAACAACAAAGTCTGATGCTTCACTTGAACATTTGGAGTGTAGTCCGTAGTACAGCTGTTCAAAATAAGGTCAAATTGATTACATACTTATCATCACTTGAAACAAGCTTAGCAGCATCCGCACTCGAGGACAATGGGATGAAATGATGGAAACTGTGTTCTTGAAAGAGTATTGGTTGCCACATACTGTTCTTCTAATTTTTTTCTTATTATATTATTTTCTTCCATTGGGATGAAATACACTTTGATATTCTTTATTTCTGCTGCACAAAAGTTATACACATCTTTGGCAGAAATAATTTGATTTTGCAGAGGTCTTTGAAGACTTGATCTCGCTATGAATTGTTTTAAGGTTCCACCAAGCCCATCACAGGGAGATTTCCCATGGCTCGTTGCAAAAAATGACCATTCACAATTAAAATTGAAATCCTTTTCATGAAAGCACAAATGAATGAAATTTTTACAATGTACTATCCTGCACAACCGTCACTAAAATATGTTATCTTTGTAATTTTGCCACTTACAGTATGTGTGTTACTGTTATAAACAAAGTCAACATCATGATTCAAGTCATCTGCGATAAAGCATACAGAATCTGCTGTAAGAATTCCATTATGTTTGTAATAAATAACTGTTGGGTGAAGCAAGCATGACTGCTGGTCCCAATGGTAATATGTCCTGTATTTTAAACTTGTAATTCTCTGCAAAGTCTATAAGTATAACTGCTTCATCATCTTTCAAATCCTCAATGTATTGTTTCAGGTAACTAGTTTGTGCCTTTGCAATGAATGAATGCTTTGTGAGTTTGTGAAGTTTATTCAATGATTTAATCAATTCACCCACAGACAGTTTCAGTGTTACAAGCTCTGCCTTATCTGTTGTAGTCCACAATCTTCTTCAGTTGCTATCTATAACTTAAAAATTACATTGATTTATTCTTAGAAAAATATGGTTAAGGAGATATATAAGTTTAAAGTTCCATATCATTTGTCTTGAAACAATTAACATCAAGATTAGTTGTGATGTCACAGCCTCAGGTTCCTCAGATCGCCTACAGTGGGTCTGATCGCTAGCGCGTACTCAAGAGAGAACATTCGATTGATCCAGCAAGGTTATAGTCCGGGATCATGTCCCAGTATTAGATGAGAACATGCTCTAAAAGCTCCAGAAATGGGGCAGTACATGGATAGAGCTTTTGTGTCCCTCATGTACTGGTATGACTAAGGCAATTTTCCAATGGCTTGGGAACACTCCATGTAAGAAGCATCACTGCTAAAATAGGTGGCTTAGCTACATGTACAATCTTGGACTGAAATCTTTGGACCACCACACATTTCACGCTATTTTTTTATCAACGGCACTAGACAAAAACCAGGTCGTATTCGTAGGTCTAATCATATGTCAACTTACAACGACAGAAAATGGAAAGAAATATGTCACCATAATGCCAGATATAAAATTAAAAAAAACCTTACAAACACCCACCCTTACCCCCTGCCATTCCGAACCCCCTCCCCTCTCCCTATTCAATGTTGGGGAAAATTGGTAGAAGGGTATCTAAGAGGCCATGGATGTCCAAATTTCAGCTCCCAACATTGAACGTTAGGGGCCATGGTTCTCCCCGATATTTTGTGTGTTTTTGTTTGCACAATTTTTCAGCAGCAAGTGTTCCAACAATTTTGTCCAGGATTGTAGCTGTGCTAGTCGATTTTAAGGACTGCTATGGATCTTATCTCGGCATGTAACTTCATCAGGCTGCAGATTCCTAAAGAGCCTCTTAATGTCCTTGGGTTGAAAAGTACATAGTCCTTAGTAAGCAGTGTGTTGCATGCCCAACTTTTGGAGTTAGTTCATCTTTATTTTGAAATGAATGAATATTATTCCATCATACATGAGATAATGAGCTTGCACCTACCTGGACCATCCTGACGGTGTTTTGAGTAGCACCCCCTGCAATGTACTCTACTTCCATAGTATCCACCATCTCTTTAAACATGGGCTTGTGCTTCTCGTCAGCCAAAATCTGGTTATTAGCATCCAAGCCATACCTTGAAAGAAAAAAGAAAAATTGTTTACAAATCTATTGACAAGTATTAACAGTTTGATCTTAATTAGAAGAACATAGGCTATAACCTATGAACATAGGCTATAACCTATAAACAAAGGCTATAACCTATGAACATAGGCTATAACCAATGAACATAGGCTATAACCTATAAACATAGGCTATAACCTATGAACATAGGCAATAACCTATGAACATAGGCTATAACCTATGAACATAGGCTATAACCTATGAACATAGGCTATAACCTATGAACATAGGCTATAACCTATGAACATAGGCTATAACCTATGAACATAGGCTATAACCAATGAACATAGGCTATAACCTATAAACATAGGCTATAACCTATGAACATAGGCAATAACCTATGAACATAGGCTATAACCTATGAACATAGGCTATAACCTATGAACATAGGCTATAACCTATGAACATAGGCTATAACCTATGAACATAGGCTATAACCTATGAACATAGGCTATAACCTATGAACATGGGCTATAACCTATGAACATAGGCTATAACCTATGAACATGGGCTATAACCTATGAACATAGGCTATAACCTATGAACATAGGCTATAACCAATGAACATAGGCTATAACCTATGAACATAGGCTACAGTATAAGCTATGAAAACAGCAAAACATTTCATCAAAATCGTTATGCTATTTACACTTGTGAAACATATTAGTACATAATTTTTTTACAGAAATTTTTGGCACTCACAAAAATGTGATGATTGAATGGGAGCGAAAGTGCAGATGCAGGGTCAACATGTTTCAAGCATAGGCAAAACTGGCAGAAGAATTTTCCGAAAATATCTTATTCAGCTAAGAAGTAACAAAACAAAAAAAATCAGATAGGCCTATTGACTCAGAGAATTATTAGGCACTGGCTATCAGAAACAGCTACAGACTAGCAGAATCAGCCAATTAATTAGCCACCGCCTATCAGAAACAGCTATGGACTAACAGAATTAGCCATTTAATTAGCCACTGGCTATCAGAAACAGCTACAGACTAAGAGAATCAGCCAATTAATTAGCCACAGGCTATCAGAAACAGCTATGGACTAACAGAATCAGCCAATTATTTAGCCACGGGCTATCAGAAACAGCTACGGACTTACAGAATTAGCCAATTAATTAGCCACGGGCTATCAGAAACAGCTACGGACAAACAGAATCAGCCAATTAATTAGCCACAGGCTATCAGAAACAGCTATGGACTAATAGAATCAGCCAATTAATTAGCCATGGGCTATCAGAAACAGCTATGGACTAACAGAATCAGCCATGGAACAACATACTTGGCTATGGGTAAACAGAATCAGCAAAGGACAATCAGAATTAGGTACAGACAATCAGAATTAGGTACAGGCAATCAGAATTAGGTACAGACAATCAGAATTAGGTACAGACAATCATAAATAGATACAGACAATCAGAATTAGGTACAGACAATCAGAATTAGGTACAGACAATCAGCATTAGGTACAGACAATCAGCATTAGGTACAGACAATCAGAATTAGGTACAGACAATCAGAATTAGGTACAGGCAATCAGAATTAGGTACAGACAATCAGAATTAGGTACAGACAATCATAAATAGATACAGACAATCAGAATTAGGTACAGACAATCAGAATTAGGTACAGACAATCAGCATTAGGTACAGACAATCAGAATTAGGTACAGACAATCAGAATTAGGTACAGACAATCAGAATTAGGTACAGACAATCAGCATTAGGTACAGACAATCAGAATTAGGTACAGACAATCATAAATAGATACAGACAATCAGAATTAGGTACAGACAATCAGAATTAGGTACAGACAATCAGCATTAGGTACAGACAATCAGAATTAGGTACAGACAATCAGAATTAGGTACAGACAATCAGAATTAGGTACAGGCAATCAGAATTAGGTACAGGCAATCAGAATTAGGTACAGACAATCAGCATTAGGTACAGACAATCAGAATTAGGTACAGACAATCAGAATTAGGTACAGACAATCAGAATTAGGTACAGACAATCAGAATTAGGTACAGACAATCAGAATTAGGTACAGACAATCAGCATTAGGTACAGACAATCAAAATTAGGTACAGACAATCAGAATTAGGTACAGACAATCAGAATTAGGTACAGACAATCAGCATTAGGTACAGACAATCAGAATTAGGTACAGACAATCAGAATTAGGTACAGACAATCATAAATAGAAACAGACAATCAGAATTAGGTACAGACAATCAGAATTAGGTACAGACAATCAGCATTAGGTACAGACAATCAGCATTAGGTACAGACAATCAGAATTAGGTACAGACAATCAGAATTAGGTACAGGCAATCAGAATTAGCCATAGACTTAACAGAAACAGCTATGGAACATCAGAATAAGGTATATACTACCATAATCAAGTTTGACATTCTTAAACATAACTGTGTCATGTGTGTATGATGGCACGTGGTGTGTGGGAGTACTTGATGATGTGTCAAGTAAATTTGGAGATATATATATCTTGTCAGCATTATGCACCCCAATGGACCAGCCAAACAATTTCATTGGCCAAGCAACCAGGACAATTGATGGATTCCTGAAGAGCATATTTTGAGCATTTTGAAGCCCCATTCTTGACATCATCATCGTCAAGAAGTTACAAAATTTCAAAACAAAATGAAGAAGAAATAGGTCAGTCAAGCTTACAAGAAATTTACTTAAATTTGTCTGCATGTGATATACCATGGATTTCATGAAACACTGTCATGTAAAATCCTGTTTATAATTTATTTGGATTCAAATAAAATAAATCTTCCTCATAGAAATCGGAAAGATTTCCTCAAAAAGTAGCAAAGCGGTGTATATTCTCTTCTTCTAGGGCATATTAAATAACTTAGAAGGAAAAATATATCTAAGCAACCGAGTCCATGTCAAGAGAAATTTTGCAAAAATAAAAGACATTCCTCCAGGTCATTCTCAAGTTCAAAGCAAAGGTCAAAAGGTCATTATATTATAGTATAAAATAACAATAGATTCTGAATGCTTGTTTTATTTTAATTAAAATGACACCCCTCCCATTAAATTTGGACTTGTACTGTTTGAGATATGGTCATTTACATTTTGATGGTTCGGGACGTTTTTACGACCTTGAGTCATGTTTGAAGGGCTGTATCTTCAGGACCGAAAAGTCCGATGACATTCAAATCTAAAATGTTTCCCAATACAGTTACCATGCACACCAAGTTTCATCAAAATCTAAGACATAGGTGTGTTAACCATTGGGTGATCTGACATGGAATTTTCCTCAGTCATGGACTAACAAAATCAGACATGGACTAACAAAATCAACCATGGACTAGCATTATTGACTATGGATAAAAAGAATCAGATAAAGACAATCAGAATCATATCAGAATCAGGTACAGACTAACAGAATCAGCCATGTACTATCTTAATCTGCCATCGAAAACTTTAGCAGCTATGGACTATCAGCATCAGCCATCATGAATTACCATCACCCGCCATGGACTATCAGAATCAGCTATGGACTACCAGACATACTGTATGGATTAACATCATCCGCTACATATAAACATAACAAAATCAACAATGGACTAACATAATCAGTGGTATAAGCAGTCATGAACTAGTTATCAGAATCAGTTATGGACTGATACAATCAGCCATGGACTGAAAGATAAGCCATGGACTGATAGAATCAGTCATGGACCAACATAAGCAGTCATGATCTAACAGAATCAGCTATGGACTAATACAATCAGCCATGGACTTATATAATCAGTCATGGACCAACATAAGATGTGCACCCAGAGCTACATGGACAATAACAAAATCAACAATGGACTTACATAATCAGTGATGCACTAACAGAATCAGTTGTTAGTCCAGAGATAGCTATGAGCTCAGAAACTTGTTTATATACTCACGTTCTCAGTTAAAACCTCACAGATTTAGCTATGTACCGGCAATTTTGGCTATGAATTGATTGGCAAATAACACCAGATTCCGAAATGGCAGGAAGGATGGTGAAACAATCTCTTCATGATCAACAAATCCATGCATGTTTATGCAGATGCTTTAATCATGCAAAGCTTGCATTTACACTAGGGCCAGAAAAGCCCAGCATGGTCAAGGTCATGCAATTTCAAGCATGGTCAAGCAATCCTGCAGGGTCATTGGTCAGGCAGTCCCCAAATGGTCCATAAGTATTTTGTCAGTCCCTTCATCATGATCAGGTATTTCAAGCAGGATCAGCCATCTTGTGAAAGGTGAGTTGGTACTGTACCTCACCATCATGCACGTAGAAAAGCAAGTACGGTATGGCAGTGAGTATCAGGTTTGGGTACTGAAAAGTAGACTTACTGTACATATAAAGCTAAACATTAGAATAAACAAAAACTTACTTGTCCAGAAACTCTTTGGTACCAACGGCTGAAATATCCAGCAGGGGATTTCCAATACAAACAAGGGCACTTTCCCTGTCATAAAAAGAAAAGACAGTGTGAGAAGTTTTTCTAGTCTTTAATCTATACTTTAAAAATATTTAAAACCTGCAACTAGAATGCAAAGTTTAATATGGCTGACTTTAGTACATCATGTACTGAAGTCAAGAGCATGTGACCTGAACATTGTATCTCAAGGGCAATAACAATAAAGATCACTACATTCAAGGGTGGCGGAAAGAATTCAAGGGAAAGGCAGGGAGCAGAAAATCTAGAGAGGGCGCTATTTTATTTCAAGATTTTAAATGTGGATCTAAAACAGGAATAAAAGTCTTTAGTTCCTGTAAAACGTTAAATGCCTGCAAGAGAAGTTCTAAAATATGAACAATTTGTTACTAAATGTATGCTACAGCTATTAATTATGTATGATTTGTGAGTGGATTTTGATTTCTTTTCAGGCTTCAAGAATGACCTAGAAAAGTTTCAAATAACTTTTAAATGGGCACCTTCAAAAGTGGTCCTCATTGCCCCAGTGCATCTGCCATCCCTGATTATATGAGTAACACGGTTAAAGAGGGAATTAAAATAGTTCCAAGAAAATTGTTTGACACAGACCAGTAAATCTGCTACATTGACGTCACTTCTGCTGCAGTTTTTGATTGGCTTGTCAGTCACCAGAGGTGAGTCACCAAAACATGTACATTAACGCACTCCTCAGTCACTTAGGTGCATGGCCGTAATTCAAGAGGGGGTTGGCAGGGGAACATGCCCCACTTTTCCATTGAATTTTAAAAAATCAGTACATTTGGGGGAAAATTTGCCTCTTGTCTTCCCCCCCCCCCCCTCACACTTTTTGGATAAGGAGCCATGTACCCCTCACTTTCCGGATGAAAATGATGGATTTATGGCTCTGTTTAGGTGACTGATATTATGAAATGACTCACCACAATGACTTACTGATGGGTCTGAAGTAAAGTGACTAACCCAAGAGTAACTTTGGTGACTGACAATTTGGTTCATTGATGCACATGTAAGTAAGTCACTGTTTCATATGTAAATGACTCCATTTTGACTGACATTGCCGGGGGTAGTAAGGGTGAGTGACAACAGCAAAATGTATGTTTCATCCAAGTTAAGGCTGATCACAGTATACTGTTTGAAGTATTCATGATTTTAAATGCAAAGGGAATTATG
Organism: Chiridota heheva; assembly: GCA_020152595.1. NCBI lineage: Eukaryota > Metazoa > Echinodermata > Holothuroidea > Apodida > Chiridotidae > Chiridota > Chiridota heheva. The sequence goes on along the minus strand of JAIGNY010000270.1, from coordinate 38,445 downwards.
AACTTGCCAATTGTGTGACTCGGTCCTACACCTCCAGACAAGGTAAGTCATTACACCAAGGCAAGGAACAAAAATGTGTATATTGATGCACCCCTAAGTGACTGACATTTCTTATTGAAATGACTCACCACAAATGACTAAACTCTAGACTGCATAAGGGTCTGAAGTAATGTGACTCACCCCAAAATTAAACAGCAATAGGTTTAGAAAATTGAGAGATTTTTCAGTTCACGAATCACACTTTTACTCCTTATATTTTAATAATATGTTGTAAAACAATATAGCTACAGGTTAATACCCCTACCTGTCCATATACTTTTAATAAGCTGGCTAAAACACACACTCACAAATGAAAATAACAAGTATCTTTATGGTACTTACTGCACAGCCATGGTATTCATAAACATAGACCTACAATATGACAAAAACACATGTATGTACTAGTGGATTCCACACAAGCAAATACACCTTCACACAGCAATGTCTAAATCAAAAAAGACCTGCAAATATATTTTCATTCATTCTTATAACTCTAACAACCAGTACCATCCAGGGTGCAGCTCACTCAAGCAATGCATGCTAGCAGGGTGACCTTTGATATGTACTGTGCTGTATATTCTCTCAACACTTAAAATTACTGTATTAATCACAGTAGACTGATAATAATATAAAAACAAGAGTTATTGCACACACCAGGAGTGTTTGGGATATATACATGCAGGAAGTGTCACCACTCAGGGGGTTTTCTCAGGGGGAAAAAAACCCCAAACTTCCAGTGACAAGTAGTGGAATTGCACTAGTAATTTAAGTTTACAGTACATCAAAAGAGTCAGTTTCCAGCCTCGCGTTAATGAGGTGTTTTGACGTCATCCTCTTTGCACAGGACTCCGCCCACTTTCAGAATTTCGCAGTTTAAGCAAAACCGACCACTGAAAGAGACAATTTTCTATCACGTGGGGTGTCACCCGACAATGTTGTAGCAGTAAAGTTTTTAAGTTAGGTGGAAGTTCACTGATTTTTCTTGCCATTGATACCAAATTTTCCATAATTTCGGACTTCCAATTTTGCATAATTGTCGTTTGGATTTGTGCGCTAGAATAATATTGGCTAAATTTTTAGGCCAAATTCATGCCGAGCTCCTGACCAGCTTCCTTCAAATTAAGGTAAAATTGATCAATAATTCATTAGACGACACGATAAGCTTTCTGCTAGTACTAAATTTGTATGGGCCTGGTGGCAATTAGTGACAGTGTTTTGAAGTTGAAAATGGCCACCATTACAGAGATTAGCAATAGATTTTACGTGGATTTTTATCGCGATCAAGAGTAAGTTAGTGTGGTAGCTAGGATAATATTTATTTTACATCCATCTCATTTACTCTAATCTAGCCCAGGGCATAGATGTGTGATTTGGTTTTTTTAATCTGTGCAGCATTGAATCCAAATGATAGTTAAGCATAAGCATATTTGAAATGTGGTATTGTATAGTAAAAGACCAGTGTTTTTTATATTTTGTTTATCCACTGTTTAGATTGAAGTGTGAGCAAGGTCTGCTGTGAAAATGAGAATAGTGTGTCCATAGTTACATATCAATTTCCATCTAGGTTCTATATTTACAGGATAAAGTTAACAATCAGGTTATTTTCAATGTCAACCTACATGTAGTATGTTGCCTTGTTGGTATGCATTATTTTTAAACTTTTCTTCAAATACCGCATTAGACAATGAGGAAATACTTCAAGACCAAGATATCTAGACTGCAGATTATCTACTAGTTTAGGCCTTAGCTTGAGGACTTAAATAAGCAATCTGAGTAGTTGTGAACACTTTTCATTTTTAGGTGTATGTGTTTTCATTTTTCCAATTGAGTGTTTCATTGATCTCTAATTTCTGTTAAAAAAATTCTAGTGGCACTACTGATATACATACGGTACCTTGCATGGGGTTGTTGTGAATCAAAAGTAAGTTGTTGTGAACATTTTTGTTGATTGTCTGTAACAGTTGAAGAACAGTACTGTATCTGTGTATTCTGTTTATATTTTAAGTGTACATATATTGTCAGTATCAGAAGTAAATCAAATGTTTAAGAAAAAGTGTCTTCCTCCTCGGAATAGCATTGCCAATTTTTATTGTTGCAAGTTAATGCTATCGTGCAAGCATGGATATATAGAACACCTGTGAAAGTGCACATGCTACTTTTGTAATATATCACATGCTATGCCATACAACTAGCCAATATTCTACATGGGCATATTCATACAATGCGTATATGATTATTATCCGCTGTTGTTTTAAGCTATTTTGTGAATTACTTAATTTTCTGAGGTAATTCTTATTTTCGATGTTTCGGTTCAGAGGTCAATCTCACTGTTTATTCCAGTTGTTGTACATGTGGAAAAACAAAATAAATTAAATCAAATATGAAAAGTAATTTCAATCAGTAGTAGGGGTTAGATTAATTTTCAATATAAGCTGCATTAAAAGTATACAGACAGGTAGCAAATTCAAATTCACCAGAAAAAGCTTTAAATTCTGAACATAAGTCTCTAAACTATGTCAAAGGTCAAACGAAATGTTGGCATTCATGAGGTATGAATATTAAATCAAAGCCTGAAGAATTTATAATGTACAGTATGCAAAAGTTGTGATGTAAGAAAGAGAAGACAAGTCACAAACTTTAAAGTAATTCTTTAAATTTCTGTCCTTAATTTCAGTCACTGAAAACCATCATACTTTTTTTGCCCACCGATTATAAGGGTATGATGGAGATTCCAAATCTCATGGTTATATTTGCATGTATCTGCTTGCATTTAACTAGCTTTGGTGACGAAATTGGAAAAGCCCAATAAGATAAAACTAGGAAATTCAGTTTCTATTTAATGTGATGTCACAAAATTTGAAAAAGTTATTATAACAGGCCTTAAAATTAAAACTGCTGTAAAATGGTCATTTTTAAACTGATTTTGATTCACTATTTTCATGGTTTATAGCCTATGTTCATGGTTTATAGCCTATGTTTATGGTTTATAGCCTATGTTTATGGTTTATAGCCTATGTTTATGGTTTATAGCCTATGTTTATGGTTTATAGCCTATGTTTATGGTTTATAGCCTATGTTCATGCTTTATAGCCTACTGTATGTTCATGGTTTATAGCCTACTGTTAAGACCAAATTTGGTTTGTGAACCTGAAAGCCTTTGATAATATTTTAGTTTTGCGCCCTCATTTTGTTCTTTTTGATTTTGTCATTTACTTTGTGCTGTTGTCATGATTACACTGCGTTTTGGGTTTCTGCCTACCAAGGTAACCTTCTTTCTCGTACTGCATCAGTTTATTTTCGCCTTTTGTTTTAGGCGTTTTTGCAATGATGCTTTGACCGCTGTGTCGGTGATGTTCAGTTTATTTTGATTATGTGAGTCCTGGAGTTACTGACAGGTTGTCAGGTATGTTATTATTTTTTGTTTGAAGCAGTTTTTGATGAATAAAGTTCGGCCAGGGTGTTAGGTTTGTTTCACTAATTGTGTAGGTAGTAAATCCTAAACAGTTTGCATTTAGTAACTTTGCTATCATTTACGGTCACCTGTTGCGTCTTTAAGTTCATACATGAAATAATCCTTTCCAGTGTTATTTTTACTTAGTGAGCTTCGGGTACACGTTATGTGTACTTAGCGGGCTGCTTGGGACTGACTACCTGTATTTGTTGTTATCGTTTGGTGCTCATTTAGCGTTGTATTTACTCTAGAGCTTAGGTCTAGCCTGCCGCTTTTCAGGCTCCCGTAACTTGTTTGTTTCTGTCCTAGGTTATGGTGCTCTATTAGAATAAGTATAGCCTATTTGTTGCTCATTCCATAGAGGCGATTTATTTGGTTTTGCGTATTTGTGTTGTTGCTATGAGTCTCTGAAGGCTTAAGTTAGTATTTTTATTTATTTTATTTTATTTTACGTATGACATGTTAAGAATTATGTTATTTGTATTTTCAGCTTGTGATGTCGACTGACTAATTGGTTTAGCCTCTTGTTTCGGCCCTTATTGGAGGTGGGATAATTGTTTCGGTGAGATTTCATTTTACATGGTTTGTTCTCCTGTTTAAGTGGGTTTATTGAACCTGCTGGGCGAGGATTTGTAGGGAATATTTTTCTTTTCTTGAAGTTGTCTAACCTACTTGGGTATGACATTTTTACTATTGTATTTGTTATCTTTGTTAAGTCTTTTAGTAGAGTTTGACATGGCTCTAGGTGTACAATGGAAGGCAAAATGTTTCACCCACCTTTGTTTTGTTTGCGCCTTTGATGTTAGTTTTTCAATGTTGTGTAATTGCTTTGTGTTTATTGTTTTGATTATCTTTCAGTGAATCGTTCTACAAGACGCATTAAACGAGCAGTATCTCAAACAGCGCCTCCGTGTTTAATTTGTAATTTAAGAATAAGGACCACCACACCTACTGTATGTTCATGGTTTATAGCCTATGTTCATGGTTTATAGCCTACTGTATGTTCATGGTTTATAGCCTATGTCCATGGTTTATAGCCTATGCTTATGGTTTATAGCCTATGTTCATGGTTTATAGCCTATATTCATGGTTTATACAGTAGCCTATGTTCACGGTTTATAGCCTATTTTCTTCCAATTAAGCTCATTGTTGCTACATGTACTTGTCCATAGATCTTCAACATTGGAATTGGCTCTGCTTAAAACCATGAATACTCAACGACGAGTGACCACACAATTACAATGACGGGGTCGTCGCCTGCGTATTCGGTTATGATAGTAACAATGCTATCACGAAACGCTTAATACCACCTGGGCGAGAACACAGGTACGATGTACAAACAGACATAACATCGACAACCAAGTCAATGTCCATGGCCTTTGATAACCAGTTGTGGTACACTGGCGTGTCTAACCAACCCAGGCTTGAACCCAGGGCCTCGTGGTCTGTAAACAGGTATGATAACTGCTACACCACAGTAGGTAGATAACTTCGACCGGCCCTCATAAAGAGTAGGGCTGGTTGAAGCAAAAGTTATCTTTTTCTTTAATTCCCCAAACCACAAAACTGTGGGCCTGTTCAACACTCCATACCCGCTGTTCAATGAACCAATGCTTGATTTACACCCAACACAAAGGAGTTTTTATTAAGAGGAGCAGCATCTCCCAAGGAGTATGAAATGTTCTTTGAAGCAAACTTATTCTTGTGGAATGATGAATAAATTTGACGTGTAACTTAGGCAACATCAGCCAAATTGCTTTAAAATCTATTAAAAACCATCATAGTAGCAAACTTGTATTTCATTAAAATCAGTTAAACAATGACCATTTAACAGCATTTTTGAATATCAGGCATCAAGTTGCATATTTTATGCAAATGTTGTCATGTACATGTATTACAGGACAACCTGGTATTTTCTTTTACAAATCTTTTGGGTTTTTTAAATGTCTATCACAATTGTTTAAAGTGGTGCAAAAACTTCTGAAAAAAAAAAAATTGTGTTCTTTGTCATACCTTCAATAAAATTCTTTCCTATCATTTTCACTGACTAGGATTTAAGAAAGAAATTAAAAGAATTACATATAGAAATTGCTACATGTCCAATTAATGAGAAGTGTATTATATGTATTATATGTGTGTGTGTTTGTGTGACATTGGATCTTCTATAGGCCACACTTAAAATTTTTAAGTGTGGCCTATAGAAGATTTCCAAAGTCCAACCCCCTCACCCCAGATTTCCCAAGTCCAAATACCAGGTTCCACAAATATGTTCACTGTTATTTAGTCATTTATTAATTAGTTATCTCAATTAGTTTGATAGAGGCTGCAAACAAATGCCTGTTTAAAGTCTAACATGGCATTCAGAATAGCTTCATATATTCCCGATTTTGCATCTAAGAAGGAAAGTTTTCAGCATTGTTTTTGCAGGGAATGGATTGTTAACGAATGTATCTTGCAAATTTTATGAGTTTTATGGCCAGGAATGCAAGAGTTCAAACATAAGAATCAAAGTCAACAAAATATGAGGTTTTTCCCTTTGCAGTCTAACGTTAATACCCCTATGGTCGGCATTTCAAGTGTGGCCTATATTTAACTTTCTCCTCCTGTCATTTTCATACAACCTTTCAAGTGACATCAGCATCCTTTAAAGTTAATTATTTCCTGAACAGACCAAGAAATGAAAGAAGCTACCCTAAACTGCTACACACACATCTCTGCTTATTTTATATTACAAAAATAAACACCATGACCATAGGTTTGCCTATTCAGAGGGGTGCTTCACCCTGCCCCTCATTGCTGCCCTTTCCCCAATATTTAATGATAATATAACTCTTATTTGTTGTATTGCCTGCTAACTCCCTTATTTATATTTCAAGTGCCCTCAAACCTGTACTTAAAGTAAATGTCCCTTTTGGTCTGTGACACCCTGTGTCTTTCTAGATCAAGCTCGCGGTTTGGACGCGACTGACCAGTGAATCAACTCTACTCTACAGTTCAAAAATAATCTCAGCTCAAGTCAAGCTCCATGGATAATGTGATTCAATTTACTTTATCTGTGAAATTAACGTTGGATCTAATGTCACTTCCCTGGTCTACCCACAAAGGTATCTGCACTTCATGGCTTTACTGCACAGTAATCACGAGAAGAATCATCATGCACAATGCACATACCAGGTACACAACCAAAAACTTGTCTCTACATTGCAAAGTAAATGATTACTTCCAGGTAAATAAAAAAATTCTCAATTAATGTATGCAGGATAGTTTATAAGATCTTAGCTGTAAAAGCTCCAAAGATATTTATGAAAAAAATAAAAGTTTTCTGTATTCATGAAATTGCTATAAAAATAATAAGAGCATAACAGCATATCACTAGAACAATGGAATCATCTGTGTCAATCATATTAATCTACCGAGTAGATCTTGATATATACAACTTTTCAAGCAGCCCTGTATTTAAGGCTAACATAAATATCTCCTTAACAAAAGATGATTTTTGAATGCTTCACCATTTTGAGTCTTTTTAAGTCCTCTTTTAATAAAGATGAACTCGCTTGACCCCCGAACTAATTTGTTCAAAGGTTCCTTAAAAATGATTACGAGTGCACTAAAATGCACATACTGTAGTTAGTTGCAATTACTATTCCAGGGGTGCACGCCCTTAGTTAGTACTAGTAGCGTAGCCAAGGGGAAATGACCCCCCCATTTATGGGGAAATTTTTAAAATTTGGAATAAACTTTGCTTTTAAAATATTTTTTTACTTTTAAAAAACAAAATTGCCATCAGAAGTAGTACTGTCACAACATGACTCTATTACATATCGATTATCGCGATACTTTTCGAGAAAACTGACCCACGACACAAATTGCTAATATCAATAACGTTACTTCTTTTATGATAAACGCAAGATCTAGCAGACAACATGATCGCATGACTATTACGTTCATCAGTAATGTGTTTGGTAATTCAGTGAGTATTAGTTTTTGGTATCGTGATATATTGCAATTGGGATATGTATTGAGAAAACTTTGTGATAATCGACATGTCATGACAGCACTACTCAGAGGTGTCTAAATTTGAAAACTTCATCATGGGAGGGGGATCTAGGACCTTCTCGGATCCCCTCACTTTTTTAATGCTGGCTACGCCACTGGTTGGCACAGGTATTTTGGCTGGTGCTTTGTTCACCTATCGTGCCTTCAGCATCAAGGCTGCACTGGCACTTTTCAATAGGTCCTGCACATAGACACGCAAGTTGACTTTGACATGCAGTGCTCGAAGAACCAACTAGGATGGTATGACTGAACACCCATAGATGAACATGGATTATGAACGGGATGGAAGCGGCTTTACGACACTGCCGAAGGATGGTGAGCGCTACCCAACAATTAGTCACTTTTCCCAAAGGTTGGGTGGGGAAAAAGGTGTGATGCAGAACATAAACCTCTCGTTTGATGTCAGCATATATCGTTTTGTATATCTGTAGAAAAATCACTGGTCAAATTGCTGTTGGACTCAAACCTGGGACCTCCAGCATCTGTCGTACGCTCAATCGACTGCATGCATGATACAGTACTTAGTTTCCTGATGCTGTCACATCAAAATCAACAACCACAGGCAAAACGTCACAAGAATCATAAAATCTTAATTCTTATAAGTTATAATCAGGGGTCAAAATTTGCAACTGTTCCACAGAACATAATTTTCTCAAATAATACTGTTCCGTATCAGATTTCACTGTTCCAACTTTTTTGCCCATAACAGGACAAATGTCATGTACTTTCTTCCAACTTCTTGTTTGTTTGTTTGTTTGTTTGATGAGGGCTCAACGGCACTACAACAACAAAGGTCAAATTGTGCCTGAGAGGTCAGATCATTCTAGAGGTAGGAAGGAAAGGAAACAGGGGGAGAATGAAAGAAATTCAAGAATAAAAGGTCAGAAAGCTGTGATTGAGAGGGGGAGGTGCATAATTGAAACAAAAACAAAGTAGAGAGGGAGTGGGAGAGGAAAATTAAATATAGTTGTAGAGGGAGGCATGACGAAGGAAGGAGATAATTTTACCTGCAGGAATTTTCAGGAAAAACTCAGCAATTGAGTTGTGGGGAGCGAGGGAAGCTCTGGGAAGGTTGTACAGGGGGCAAGCAAGGAGAACGTGATGGATTGTGAGGGTGCAATGGCAATTGTTGCAGAGGGGTTGGGGGGAGCCAATAAAGAGGTGGGAGTAAGTGAGGTGGGTGTGACCAATATTAAGACGGGTGATATGAACGTTGTCGATAGGAGAAAGGTTGTTGATGGTGGATTTGATCGGAATTGTGGGCTGGATGACATAAAGTTTGTTATCAATTTGGGAGTTCCATAAGGTTTGCCAGCGGTCACGAACAAGGGAAGCGATAAGCGGTTTGATGTCAGAGAGGGTTTTGGAAAAAGGGGCAGGAAGGAGGTTGAGGGCAAGCTTAGCAGCTGCATCAGCTCTGTCATTACCTGGAATGCCAACATGGCTGGGAATCCAGAAAAGAAGAATACTTTTTCTGCAGAGGGTGGGTGAAAGGAGTTTCTGGAGGAGGAGGTGGCATGTGAGGTTATCCCATTTAAGATTAAGTAAAGAAGTGAGAGCAGCCTTTGAGTCGGAGAAAATGGCAAAAAGGCTGAGCGGAGAGTACTCAATAAAGTTGAGGGCAAGGAGAATGGCCTTAGCTTTGGCTGAAAAGATGAATGAGTAGTTGGGAAGTCTGCTACTGAGGGTGATGTCTTGGATGACGGCAGCAGCAGCTGTCTTGTTGCCTTCCTTGGAGCCATCAGTATACATGGAGGTCGTTGCTTTGTAGGTCAATTGGTTTGTTTGTTTGTTTGTTTGTTTGATGAAGGCTTAACGACACCACAACAACGAGGGGCAAATTGTGCCTGCGAGGTTATATCATTTTAGAGGTAGGACGGAAAAAAAATAGGGAGAGAATGAGAGAAATACAAGAACTACAAGTCAGAAAGCTGGGATTGAGAGAGGAGGTGCATGGGTGAAAAAAACAAAGTAGAGAGAGGGGGAGTGGAAGAGGAGGACTAAATATGGTTGTACAGGGAAGCAAGATGAAGGAAGGAAATAATTTTATCTGGAGGCTTTCTCTGGAAGAACTCGGCAATTGAGTTGTGGGGAGCGAGGGAAGCTCTGGGAAGGTTGAAGCAAGGAGAATGTAATGGACTGTGAGGGTGCAATGGCAATTGTTGCAGAGGGGTTGGGGGGAGCCAATAAGGCCAATTGGTGTGGATTTTCATCAGTATGAACTATGGATTGGACTCTGCCTCCTCTGACAAAATTTTGAAGGAATATTTCAAAGAATTTTCTTTTCATAACTTTTTAGAAGAGAACAATTGTATTAAGAATTTAGTACAAAAATCATGTTGATATGTTATTCCTACCAGGAGATATTCAAATTTTAAGGTTCACAAAAAATGGCAATAAACAAATAGGAAAAGGCTCAGTATGACATCACAGCAAGACATACTCCCACAAAGTTTATGTACTTCAATAAAATCTATCATCCTTTTTTATTAGTAAAACCTGCTAAAACAACCAATTAATGTTTAAAGAAATACATAAACATTTGCAATGAAATTGCCTCTATGACATCATCATACACAAATTCATCACACTGTACAAAAACTTTAAAATGCAATTGGGAAATCTTCAACAATCCATATCTACAGTACCGCTCACATAAAAACTACCGCTTACAAAACGCATAGAATCAAAGAACTTAGCACAATTAAGTATATTCCCTCGTAAAACCGTAGACAGTTTTAGCTGTCGCACAAGCCCCATACAATCCTTGCATAAGCCCTGTATAAGCCACGTAGATACTCCACGCAGAGTCACGTATAATCCGCCCCACAAAATATAATCCCTGCGTAAGCTTTTACGCATAAACGCGTGTAATCCCTGTATAATTCTTCTTGCATAGATTTTCAGAAAAATCACAAACCTAACCACACACATACACCACCGATTAACTGTGTACACCTGGTACCCTAACCTCACGCATTCTGCGATGGCCATGAGTTGTTGATTTTTTAGAAAGTTATGGCGAGATTAAAGAAAGTTTACGAACGTATTACTAACTCTGGCCTAGTGTGTTATATTTCTTAGTAGGAATACAGACTTGCATCTTCTGTTGCATTTCTCATGTATTTGAAGAGTTAAGCTTTAAATTCAATACGGCCGGGAAAAACGGGCGAGTGTTGTAAACTGGCTTAGGCCTAATGTTAAATCCTATACACACTCTGTATGCCCAGTGCTGTAAACTGGCTTAGGCCTAATGTTAAATCCGATACACACCGTATGCCCAGTGTTGTAATGTTGTTATAGTTCAGATTTCTGGCTTAAGACAACATGGTTTCACAATTTTTGGTTAATAGCATAAGAAACTTATGCAGTCATGCTGGCGTGTGTATGTATGTGTGTGTGTATGTATGTGCGTCTGTGACAGCAAGCTCGTAAGCGCGATATCTCAAGAAGGATACACCGGATTCATGTCATATGTGGTATATAGATAGCCCATGGTCCGTAGATGTGTCCAATTGTTTTTGGTGGCGAAGTCATACACATTAATGAGTAGGCAGGACTTAATGTAAATATCTTGAAATGCTCATATTTCTACAACTGTATGTTTGCCTTGTTTTATATTAAGTGTAATTATTGATGTTAGCTAGTGTGTACATGTTCATAGTACAAAAATGTTGAATTTCGTCGGTGGTCAACCCCCATTGGCCACTACTTATGCTGAAGGCCTCTTTTCCTTTGCATATAAAAATTTGACGATCGTTAACATTCTTAGTTCTTGGAAAACTTTTTTCCCCTGAAAGAAATTTGGCCCTATACCTTGAATGTTATATCCTTTTTCTATTCCGTGATATTCGAATGCTTTTCTTTCTTTTGTTTTGTTTTCTTTAAAGGAGATAAGTATATAAAAAATCTTTTGTATCATTTGATGTTTTGTTTGTTTTCGATTGTTTACTGCTATTAAGAATCACACTTCCTTAACCCCAATAACAGTTTTGTTTCATATAAGTGATCCTTAAGCAATACAATATACCATTTACTATTTGGTTCATACATCTTGTTTTCAGCATGCATTTTACACTGAAGTTATCTCAATTTTGTTTCATATAACTAATCCTCGAACAATGAAAGATAGCATTCACTATGTATCTTGTTCTCTGCATGATTTTTATAATTGAGATATCTTTACAAAGTAGGCGTAATTTTTGTAATGATCTCACCACTGTACAATCAAACAACAAATGATTGATTTCATCCAGGCCAATTCTTTTATGTATTCCCTAGTACACACACATGTCTACCATGTCCTTTCCTGACACCAGGTTTAAAATTTTTTAGGATGCTCATTCAGTAGCTGATAGAAAGAGACATCAAAGAAACCCGGACAAAGGATGGTTTAAGTATCTTAACAGATAAACCCAAAACGTCCTGACAACGACAATGAATGCACATCGGGTCATTGTACCCAAATGTGAGACATTGGGATATGAATTAAACATACAGTGTGTACATGATATTCATATAATTAGTAGCCATAAAATATATCGTGCATGCATGGAAAGGTAATACATAATGGATTGTGACAGTATTGTGAACCAATTTATCATAATACATCAATAACCATATGACCATTGGGATGAGAAACTGTGAACATGGGAATAAATAAACAAGGATAGCTAAAAATGTAATGAAAAAATGAGAGTTGTAATTCTCCAAAATTCTAGAGGCTTCGCCCCTGTGCCCTGATCCCCGTAATTCCCAACGGTAAGGTAACTTCGGTATAATTTTGTTCATCATACAACCACACACAGACACGCTTTCAAAACTGTTCTGCCGTTCCTGTAACATACAGTGCATATTATGTTCATTGACATGATTGATAAGATTTGAATAAATTTCTTGATTGTTCATAATTTATTTATTGCATGAACTTTTATTACAATTTTCATTTTGGTATTCAATTTTGTTTTTTAAGAGTTGTTTACTAACGAAATTGGACCAAAAAGTGGTGCCTATGTTGATGGGGGGATAGGGGAATAATTAAACTTAAAATAGTACTTGCCATAACTGAAAACAATCGAGATAGGTTGCTAAAGATTATTTTCGTTCATGTATTATACTGAAATGAAGAGGGTGGTTTAAATGCAGATCAACATCAAAGTGTCATGACAAACGACAATGAATGCACATCATGCCATTGTACCCAAAAGAGCGGGCCGTAATTCCTGGGGGACTTCACTATAGAATATAATTTGAAGAATTCAGTACATTTTGAAGAAAATTTGACTCTTGCTTCCTCCCTCCCCCCACGTTCTGGATGCGAGTCCATACCTCCTACACTTTCTGGATGCAATTACGGTCCTGCACGTGCAAGACACCATGAGATATGCATTCATACTATTCGCACATATAGCAATGGGGAAGGGAGTGCGAGACACCATGAGATATGCATTCATACTATTCGCACATATAGCAAAGGGGAAGGGAGTCATACAATGACATTGGTCTACCAAAACTGGCGATAAGGAGAGATCACATAGGATACAAAATAACCATAATATAAAATAAGCATATAAAATATATGAAAAGTTGGGACATAAATTCCTCCCTTATCTCGCATATGAATACGAATTTACCCTTGTAGAGCATCCCCAAACTTAATCAAATATGATTATCATTGCATTTACCAAACGGAAGGATAATTCCTGAGGTTATGCTAATTAGGAGGTAATTACCTTATTGTCGGCTATTCCCTTACATTCTGCCTATTCATTGGATTGTAATATTCATGAATCAAATCAATTATCCTGAGAGGAATTCTTTTTGGAATAAATCTGTCACGCTTAACTTGTTTGGTTTGATAGGAACCAAAATCTAAGCAGTCCTATATCCCATGAACTGATGGAAATCGATAAATGGCTTTCATTGGTCGCAAAACTAAATAGAATAATCGTCATTCGAATCTTTATACATTTCTGTATAGAACTGGTCAAAGAGAATCTGAAAATATTAGAAACTTAACTGCTTAAACCTGTCTGAAAATTACCGAGAAGTTGAATTTGTTGCTATACTTTGTACATCGTGATTTTTAAATGTCAATTAAATTATGCCTCGAGTACCTCTAGAAATACGGCGAAGAATAATTTTTCATTTTGAGGAGGCCAAAACAAATAGCGATATAGTGAGCATCTTTGCTAAGGAAGGGGTTGCTCTTAACCCCAAAACTGTCAGCAGTATCATTAAGAAGTGGAAAATGGAGGGAACTATTTTAGACAATCCTAGAGCTCCGAGAGAGAGTAAAATTAAAGAGACGCACATTGACTTTATAGATATTCTCATATCGGAAAATAAAGAGATTACATCGGTGAAAATTCAACGGGAATTGTATTCTGCATATGGACTTTCGGTCGATGTGTCCACCATCAAGCGGATAAGGAGAAACAAATTGGGCTGGGTGTGCTCCAAGCCAAAATACGCCCAACTAATCAGGAACAAAAACCAAATGTTGAGGTTGGAGTACGCCATTTCCTGTTTGGAAAGAAGAGACACTTTTGATAACGCTATTTTTACTGACGAATGCTCTGTGGAAATTGATCATACGGCCCGTCTCCAATTCCGTCGGAAGTGGAAGTTGCCAGATCTAATTGGTAAACCGAAATACCCCACAAAAGGTACATGTCTGGGCAGGCATATCAGTTCCAGGTGCCACAGACAACCTGGTATTCGATGGTATTATGAAGAGCGATTTTTATACCGTTTTATTGAAAGAAGGTTTACTCAAATTCACAAGGAAAGCTTTTCCGGATGGAAATTACAGGTTCATTCAAGATAATGACCCCAGCACGTTAGTGCCTTCACAAAGGAATTTATTAAGACAAACGATATCCGCTGGTGGCCCACCCCTCCTGAAAGTCCAGACCTAAATCCCATAGAGATGGTATGGCATGAGCTGAGAACAATCTGAGAACAGAAAGAAAACCTCACAATCTTCAAGACTTGAAACAAATGATTATGGACTTTTGGAATGAACGCATGGCGCCTGCTAAATGTGCACACTACATCGGACACATACAGAAAGTTCTTCCAGTAGTTCTTGAAGAAGAAGGAAAGGCAACGGGTCACTGAGGAAAAATGGATTGCCTGCAGATTTGAAATTGGTTTAATTGACAATGAAACGATTAAATGATTGCGACTGGACTTGGATACTTTGCATATATTTTTAAAATTTTCAAGTTCAAGATCTACACTTTCAGAAAAGCAAAAATTTGTTTATTTTGTAAAATGACCATTTTCAATATTATGTTCTTTACGTGGGCTTATCTTCCTCATATTTTACACCTGTTGGCAATGCGAAATTTGTGTATGTTGTGACAGGTGTAAATTATTTGGGAAAGCCCCTCAATTATATTGTTTGGAATTGTGATTTTTAAATGTTACTTGGAAAAGTTATTCAGATTTTATTCTTTACTTTTAATTGTTTTGTTTTTTTAAATCTTGATTTGGCTATATTTAATTTTTGTTTCAAATGTAATTTCGTTATATTTCACTTTGTGCTATATTTGGATGAGCAGAACCATTCTTGTTTTGGTTCCGATGATTTCTTTTACCACATTTCAATTGATTGTGTCCATTGACCATTATTTTATCAAATGAGATACTGTATAATATGTTAGCTAAAAAAAAAATCAACACCCATATGTACATGTATACTGTATTAGGAAAAGAACAACCTTTGATTATTTTTTGTTCCAATAATTATTTTGAAACAAACTCCATTTTTTGCCATAACTTGTATATAATTGAATTCGTTTATTTCATTTTTACATCATTCTATAAATCGTGATTAATCGTTAAAGTTGTAGTCCCATATGCTTTTTATGTGTTTATGTATACTGTATACAGGTATAAGCGTGGAAATAAGAGTATGAGAGCTAGGCCCAGGATGGAGGGTGACGAGACAAGTCCCCCATTTAACAATTCGTCCAAATCCGAGGGGAAAATGTTGATAGGTACCCTGTAGGTCCCCATGTCCCCCCCATCCAGTTTGTGGTATCTCCCACCGTCAATGCCTTCCCCATTTTCATCAGGCAACTTTCATTTTGTGAGTTGTGACTTTGTCCCCTACTTTGGGTGGACAAATCCCGCCCGTTCCCCATTGGTGTGGGAACGTTATTTCCCCTCCCCAATATAGTGGTGCCATGTGGGGGAATTACTCTGGAATTTCGCATTTTCTATCACTGATCAAAATTAAAGGTGTGGCTAGATTTTTTCTCACCCCATTATCGAAATTTTAAGGGAAATATCAGAAATTTTGAGGGAAAGATCGGATGTTTTGAGCAAAGTTTTAACATGTCTGAGCAAATACTTCCCAATTTTGAAGAAAAAGGCGGACATTATTGAGCAAAAGGTTAAGAAAATGTCAGAGCAAAAGTAGCGCTTGCCATTCAAATAATACAATCTAGAAATAATCATCACTGATGACAAAAGTATATCACTCCTACAACTGGTTAAGACACATGTCAGCATGTGGTTGCTATGCTAACCAAGTCACACCTACTGAATATGCATAACCACAATCTTATCCATTACGCAGATCAGCTTTCTTAATGTATGTTCTTTTTATCAAAGAAGACCGACAGGATTAAGTTAATCACCAAATTAAGCAAATCTATTGTGCACCATTTGGGTCTATTCAAATCCATCTATATAAGAGTTCTGAATGTTATCCTGTTTCATTTATCCGTATTACTATCTGACTATAGATGCATGTAGAACAACTCAACTTCTATTTACTGAAAGCCATTGAACTGTTGAAACATTATATTAAACACAATTATTTTTACTAGTTCGAAGTACATTTCAGAATCATACAGTTTTTTACGTTTAATCTGTGAATCATGAAGCTGCAAGGTTTAGATATTTCTTGTGGGACCTGGCTGTTCTGCAATAAACTAGAAGAAAGCGATGGAAAGACGTTGGTTAAGTAAAAATGTATTCTTTATTTATATTTATTGAAAGCTGCACTGTATATCATTATTATCATTAGTTAAAATGGCGGCCTCCATGGATCTTAATAAATATGAAGCTCCAAATATTGGTGTATTTATTATTACACCAAGTCCAGGATTCTCCCCTACTGTTTATATCGTCCTTGAAGTACAGTAGCTGATGGCATGGGGTGCATTGACACATTGGCGTAGGCAGGTTTTTTGTTGGGGGCTACTCATTGGTATGAATTTTGACACGTGACAGTATCTAAGCGGAGCACCACCATAGGTTGGCGCGTAGCGTTTAGAGAAATTGTTCCAATAAATGCTGCCTACAGATTGCCGGAAATGGCACTTCCCAGGCCAAAAACTTGCAAATTTGAGGCTGTTTTTCTTTGATTGTTCACACTTTGCCCGAATCTTGGTTGCCAGAAAAATTGGGGGAGACTGTGCCACCTGCTCCTGCCACATACTTGCCAAAGTACAATTTATTCAAACTCTATTGCGTAGTGATATAGGGGCAGTTTAGGTTGTAATTTAATTTTTGTTAATATGGGATTGGAGGCATGTCCCCCGTGGGCCCCCCTCTGGCTACGCCAGTGCATTGACATTGGAGATAATCAAAATTCCTTCTCCATTGTGAGGTTGGTTGGGGGTTGTCTGGTTGTGGTAAAGACAAAATCATCTTTATTACAATTATCTTCCCTCTTTTCAACGAGAAATAGCAGAGGTTTAAAAACAACTGATTTACATCGCTGCACGTCCATTTAGATATTTAATTTCCCATAAGTTTCATACAAGAAACACCCCCCATCAGAACTACAAATTGCGATGATTTTTTTTTTTTTTCGCCTAACAAATTACAAGGATTAGAATTGAAGATAGGCCTAACATCTATGAAACAAAATTTTAAATCCAGAAGTGTCAATCAAAAAAGCTTAAAGGATTAGTTCAGTGGTCAAGCATGTCCATCTTTTATGAAAGAGAACTTCAAAAGAAACAAAATGGTGAAGAAAATCTTATTCCGTTAATTCAGGTTTAAAGCTCTTGTCTTATCTGTGCACAAACGACTGGTGTAGCAAGTCTACTATGGAAAGTTCACGTCTTTATCCTCACATTAGTAACAATTGTTAGTGTATTTTAAGAAAGTTCATTTAATTTTTGCACTATTTACTTGTATTTCCTCGAACTTTCTTCAGGTGGTACATTATAAAACCCCTTACTAGATCCAGTTTTACTACTTCTCATGGGTTTTAAGCCACAAAAACATAGGAAAAATTATAATAGAATCTAAGGCAATGATATCACAACTAGTCTGATTTCAGTCGTTTCTACACAAATGAATATCAAACATGGATATCTTCTTTAACGGAACAAGATTTTTGTATGCTTTCTTCACCATTTTCTTTCATTGAAGTCCTCTTTCATACATGTATAAGATAGAATTGCTTCACCCCTGAACTAATCCTTTAAAAATTAGGAATCAAGTTATTTTCCAGCGCTGTTAGTTTCTTCTTCTTTTTGAAGGGGAAAACGTTTTTCTAGGTAAGTACCACTAAGGTAGTGTACGTATTTTGCAACTGGTGGAATGGCTTCATTGAAATTTATTTCTGCATTTTTGCAGTTCACTTTTCACTTTTTTAACACATGCAAATTTTCCCTAATTATAAAACATTTTTTATTCAATTGATATCCACCCATCTGCCTATCAACAAAATGAAATCTTATATATTTTAGGTGGTCTGGCTATAACACAACAAGTTGGTTATCCAGTGTGGAGCTCAGAGAACCTGTTTTGAAGAGACCTTTAAAGACGCAGCCCAAGAGGGAACATTGGCAGACTTTGAAGCATCCTTCTCATCAACAACAAGGTGATGGTGTGGCGACGCTCCGCAATGATGGAACAACAGGGCCGAGTATGGTCGTATTCATCAATGATCCTTACGGGGGAAAGGTAGGCTAGTTTATCTTTTATTTTTAAATAAATCAAAATTCAAAGAAGAAATTCTAATTACTCAAAAGAAACTAATTTCATCTAAAGGAAATATTTGTCAAATAAGTTCCCCAGTCACTTTTCAAACGATAATAAACTGAAAAGAACAGGTAAAACAGAAGGAAATTTGTTAAAATCATTGGAATTTTTTTTAAAGAATTGAATAAGAATTGAAGACACATTCCTGGCAATTGACAAAAAAAAATCCTAAAAATAAGGACATTTCCCGAAATTGACACACAAAAAAAACAACGAAATTGAACTTAAAGGAAACTTTTCCAGAAATGAACAAAATTTGTTTATTCATTCGTGCAGGTTTTAGAAGGAATTGTCCTTACATATAAGTCGCCTTTTGAAGAATATTTATTATGATATTAACTATGTTTTCTCAAAGAAATAAAGGCAGCCGTCACATAGTTCCATGCAAGAAATCGGAACGATGTAGGCTGAGTAGTTAGTAAAGGCGTGATAGTAATAGTAGGCCTAGTAACACTCCTAGTGTAACGGTTTATGTTATATAACGTTAGGCCAGTTTTATCCTCCCGACTTTCTAAAGATGTTGTGAACGTTTTATAGGCTGAAATAGTGTAGCAAATTTGGCTAATGTTGACTTAGGAGTGAACAAATTTGAAGTGAAAGTATTTGTCAACATGTTTAGCCAGTTATTGTACATACTGTACACGATACTGTAGCCTACCTGTTTGTAATACCAAACCATCACTACAAATTGTGTACAGATTTCCTGTTAATACACAAACAATCAATAAGTGTGGAGAACTTAAGAAGCTTATATAAAAATCAACGTTTCTCTACGATTATAATCCCTATTCATACAAACTTCTTATACTTTTGTATACGTATATAATCCCCATTCATGCTCACGCTGTTGCGTATAATCTCACATATATTCTCGGACTAAAAACGTATACGAAATCGTACACAAACGCATACTGTAGCATACAAAGGTATACAAAAGTAGACTAAGTATATTCACACAGTATACGAGAGTATGCGGTAGTTCTACGTGAGCGGTACTGTACTAAACGGAATATGATGTCAACCCGATTTTTGTACCAAATTGGCTCTAAAAGTATGCTCTTTGAAATAAAATTTTACGAAAAAAGCATGGAAATATTCCTTTAAGTTGAGATTGTTTTGTTAATCTACTATGATAGTGATTAAATAATTATGCCAATTAAAATTAAAACAGATTCAAACATAACAACAATTTTTTTTTCTTTTTCTTATTGACCTGGAGATAAATCTGGCACGAAATCACATTCAGATGGCCCAGAAAATCACTGATTCTTAGTGTGAAAATGACCTCTAAACTCAAACACTGAGAACAAAATTGCCTTAGAAAATCACGTAATTCACAAAATGGTCTACAACTTTGCATACCAACCAATAATAATCATGTAACCATAAGTGGTACCTCTTTGGTATGATTATGTAGAATACTTTAGCTAGTTGTACGGCATATGATGCTCTATAAAAGGATCACATGTACACTTTCACTGGTGTTCTATATATCCATGCTTGCATGATGGCATTAACTTGCAAGAATAGAAATTGATAATGCTATTCAGAGGAAGACACTTTTTCTTCAACATTTGATTTACTTCTGATACTGACAATTTATATACCCTTGAAATATAAACAGAGTACACAGATGCAGTACTGTTCTTCAACTGTTCCAGACAATAAACAAAAATGTTCACAACAACTTAATTTTTATTAAAAACAATCCCCATGCAAGGTACATATGAATATATGTAGTGCCACTTGAATTTTGTTAACAGAAATTATCAATGAAACACTCAATTGGAAAAATGAAACACATACACATAAACCGGAAAAGATTTCACAACCACTCAGATTGCTTATCTAAGTCCTAAAGTAAAGACCTAAACTAGAAGATAATATGCAGTCTAGATATCTTGGTCTTGAAGTATTTTCTCATTGTCTAATGCAGTATTTCAAGACATTTATTGAAAGACGGCATACCAACAGGACAACACACTCCAGTACGTTGACATTGAAAATAACCTGATTGTTACAGTAACTTTATCATGTTAGTTCAGTTTGGATTGTTGATGTTTGGCAGCACTACAATAGTCAGGGTCAAATGTGCCAAGAGGGTGTTAAAAAATTAAGGTGTAAGAATTAGGGCAGAGAGGAGATGGAGGAGTGAGAGAGAGAAAAGGGGAAAAAAAGGGTTAATTTGGGAGAAATATTAAGGTGAAAAGAGAGGGGTGTATACGGTTAGGTGTAGAAGGGAAGGGAAAGGAAAATTAGATATAGTAGAATAGGTTGTTGTTACGGAGGAAGTTGATAATGTTGAAGGAAGGATTGTTTTTGGAAAGGTCCGAGTTTGAGCATAGTGAGGAGAGAAGAGATCTGGAGTTCTGGTATAGGGGACAAATTACAAAGATATGTTTGATGGAGAGATTGGTGTTACAAGTGGGGCAAAGTGGGGTAAGGGGAGCCGGATAAGAGATGGGAGTGAGTGAGAGAGGAGTGGCCGAGGCGATGACAACAATGTCTTCCTTGCAGTTGCGACTGTGCAGAAGGGTGTTGGTCTCAACTTTGGGTTTGATGGTGTGAAGTTTGTTACTGGTTTCGTGATTTCAGGAGTTTTGTCAGGTTTTTTTTAATGTAGTTGGAGATGAAGAGAGACATCGAGGTCTGAGTGTGGAATAGGAAAAGAAGAGGCGATGTTTGACACAGCTTTGTTGGCGGCTCTGTCGGCTCTCTCATTGCCAGGGATGCCGACATGGCTGGGAATCCAGAAAAAGATAATATTCTTTTTTAAGGAGGAGAGAGAGTGGAGTTTGTTGAGGATCTGTAGAATAAGAGGGTTGGGCCACAGCATGTTGAGGATGCCAGTGAGAACGGATTTTGAGTCAGAGAAGATGACGAAACTGGAGGGGAGGGGGAAGCAGAAAGAGAGTTCTATGAAGTTTAAGGCTAGGAGGATGGCTTTCACCTGGGCCGAGTAGATAGAGGTGCTGTCGGGTAGCCTTGAGGAGAGAATGAGGCCAGGACAGCGGGGTTGGGAGAGGCAGTTTTCTTTTTTTTGACCTTTGGCATTTCTGGCATCTGAGGGGGGGTTGGGATGTAGGGGGAGACGGGGACATTGAGGTAGCCGACATGGATAGAGAAGGGAGGTTCAAAATGAGGAAATAAGTGCTGGTTTGTATGGTGGTATTGTTGCCGGTTAGGGAAAGCCGCCAAACGTCTGTGACGCCCTGCGACTCGAGTTTGGTTTTGATTTCTTCAGGGAGGGGGGAGGGGGGGGAGGTTCCCCTGAAGATCAGGGCATTTTATGTCTCCCCTGGGGGAGTTGAGATAGCGGTGAGGGGAGGGGGAGATGTTGACTCCGGTGTTGGTGAGGGTAGTCAAAGCTAGGAGGAGTTTTGATTGGGTGGAGGTGGAACATTTGATGAGGTCTCCGGATCTAAAGTGTTTTATGAGGTCGGGGGTACATCCTTGCAGGGCTTTGGTGAGGGTGAAATGGGAGAGGTTTTTAAGACCCGTGTCACCAGGGGGAGGAGATAATGATGAACTTTGGCCATGGTAGGGAGTGGTGGGTTGTGGTGGGAAGTTGCGAGGAGAGGGAAGGGTTGGGAAAAGGATAGGAAGGAGGCTGAGGTCGTTTGAGGCGTTTCAAAGATCGTTGTGAAGTTGGAGGTAAGAAAATAAGGTCTGATGTCTCCATAAGTGTGATGAAAACAAAAGGGAGAGGGGTGAAATAAAAAGTGACCGAAGTCAAAAAAAAAGAGGGGAGGGAAAAAGGGTAGCAGACACTCCAGGGGAGGGGGGGCAGGGAGTGATAATGGACCAAAGAAAAGTGTAAAACCTGGGTGTGAGAGGTGGAGGAAAGTAGAGAGAGGCCTGGGAGCTGCCCGCACTCGGTGGCAAGTCCCGGCGCGATGTGTGTGTTAGGATAGGCGGAGGATGGGTGTAGGTTGAGAAACAAAGAAGAAAAAAAACGGGAAAATCTTACTAGAAATTCAATGGAAATGAACAGAAGAGATCCAAGTCTTGAAGAGAATGAACAGAAAAGTTGTTTCGATGAAGAAAGTTTTGGAAATGATAAAGGTAAAAAGGTGATTTTGAGCAAAAATATAATTGAGTTGCATCGTGTATAGAAAGACGTCCGCAGTCAACGAGTCGCGAAATGTGCAATGACCACAAAGAAATGACAAAAAAGGCAAGAAGAACAAAAAGGCCAAACAATCTGATGATAAAAGTATTGATGATGACGAAATACAGGCCAAACCAAAGCAAAATTTGGGATTGCGGGGGAACGAGGAGCTGCATGAAATTGCAAGCAGCCTTCTACACATTCTCCTCTCAGTTTCAAAAATTAACAGATCACAGCTAGGCCCTATTTGCTTCTTTAAGAATCCCAGGGGCCAGAATTTGCTTACGTGCCCCGGGATAATATCCTCAAACCCATGCCATGTGTTATCAGCACCACAACATAGAAGGCAAGGGAGTGGCAAGCCCGGGTGTGGATAAAATTCATTTGGATTGAACACAACACAGTAAGGGAGGAGTAATGAGTGAGCCCATTATCTAATCAAAACATTCTTACCTGAAATGTGGGGAATTCCTGCGATTCTTCTCCTTTACCTGTAAGTATGTCTACTGAGTTGGCAATATTTGGGTTGTGGAGAGCTTTTGTAAAGGAGGAAATACTAAGGTATACCTTGCGGGGAGGGGGGAGTAATCCAGGTGGGTGTGGGTGGGACAGTGTGTCTGGCAATGGAGAAAATGTTGATGATGGCTTTGAAGAAGTGGGAGTGCATCCCAATACCGAAAGGTGGAGGGATGCGTTTGTAAAGAGTAAAGAGGTTGGTGAAGGAGGGGGAGCGGATGAAATGGAAGCAAGGGTTCCGAGGATCGTTGAGGATGTGAAGAGCAAAGGAGGCAGGTCTTCGTGCATCTGAGATCAAAGAGGATTTCGTTGGCCTTGACGTGGAAACTGGTGATAAGGGAGGGTGAGTGGCGCCAAGGCAAAGCCTTAGAGCAGTGTTTTCAGTGACCTCCAGGTGTTTTAAGTAAAGTTTGAGGGCGGAGGGGGAGATGAAGTTGCCATAGTCCAGCCTGGATCTGAGGAGGGAGCGGTATAAGGTGAGCAGGATGAGACGACTGGCTCCCCAGTCATTGCTGAAGAGGACCTTGAGGAGATAGAGACTTTTGTGACAGTTGGTGTTGAAAATGTTGATTTCGGGGAGATAGGAGAGTTTGGAATCGAGAGTGATTCTGAGGAAGCGGGAACTGTCTTTACTGGAGATTATGGAATCTTTGAGGTGGAGGTAAAAGGAGTTTTTCTTGTTAAAATGGATGAGAACAGTTTAGTCTTTTGAGAAGCTACAACCGTTTCACTCACTTCAGTGAGCCAGGTTGTCCAGGCAATGTTGAAGATTATTTTGTAGAGTATGGAAGCATGGGGAGGATGAGTAGATAGTGAAATCGTTGACATAAAGGGAGCATTTGTTGTTGGGGGTGAGAGTTTTGGTGATGCTGTCAATTTTGATGATAAAGAGAGTGGGGGAGAGAATGCTGCCTTGGGGGACACCCAGTTGTTGGGTGTACCTTTGGGAGTAAGTGTTTCCGATATGTACTCTGGCAGAAATGCAGAAAATTCTGGATGAAGGTGGGGAGGGGGCCTCTGAAGCCGGAGGAGTAAAGATGCCCGAGGAGACCATACCGCCAAGTGGTGTCGAAGGCCCTTTTAAGGTCAAAAAAGATAGAGATAGTGTGATGATTTCTAAAAAAGGCTTCACGAATGTAGGTGTCAAGTTTGAGGACGTGGTCCAGGCAGTTTCCATTTTTTCCTGAAACGATTTTGAGTGGGGTGAGAATCGAGTTCTACTCAAGGTACCAGAAGAGCCTGTTGTTGACCATATGTTCCATGTGTTCCAATGTCATCGCAAAACTATACTCTATGTAGTCACACCTGAAAAGCAATGTTTGCACCGGGTCTGAAAATCCGACAGAGTATCCAACCTGCATTATCAGTCGAGTATCTGGTATCCAATAAGGCCTTTTTTTTGTTTGCGGAATTAGTGTATGTGGGGCAGTCTTTTGAGAAGGAGGGATGGTTGGCTGGCTGATTACCGTCGCAATTTGTGCAGAGTGGGGTGTTGGTGCAGGAGGTGTTGTCATGGTCTGGGGCTCCGCAGTTACCACTGCGCGCTTGACTGCGGCGGGAGTTTTTCCCATGG
Source organism: Chiridota heheva (assembly GCA_020152595.1). NCBI lineage: Eukaryota > Metazoa > Echinodermata > Holothuroidea > Apodida > Chiridotidae > Chiridota > Chiridota heheva. The sequence continues at coordinate 13,683 of JAIGNY010000270.1, read as the reverse complement.
CCATACCTCTGGCAATTATGACAACGTAAAGGGTAGGGAATGTAAGGGGCACCTGGGATTCTTAGGTAGCCGGAAATAATGTGGGAGGGGAGAGTAAGTGTGTCGAAGGTAAGGAAGATGGTATTGGTGGGTGTTTCAGCTCCGTCTCTCTTAAGAACGAGAGGACGGGCTTCAGTGACGTGTTGGCTACCTCGTTCCTCTATGAGGTCATCATCGGTCAAGTAAGCTTGGTCTCTGGTTCTTATGAGGCCTTAGCTGGAGTTCAGGGAACTGTGGGGGGTGACTGTAATGTCAATACCAGTGTTTGATAGGATTTTGGTGGAGAGAAGGGTGGTGGCTTGAGTGTCCCTAGCGCAGTGCACCAGGAGACCGCCAGATCTGAGGGTAGAGACCTTGGGGAGGGTACCGACAAGGCGATAGAGCACTTTGTGTATGAGGAAGGGATTTTTTTAAAGCTTTCTTGTTTGTTGGTGGGTGGCATGTATGATTAAGATTTTGGAAATGGGGGCTGAAGCTTGGTTAATGGAGATAGCAGGTGGGTCATGGGGAGGGGAAGAAGGGTCAAGGTCAAAGCACAAGCATTTCGTCATAATAAAGAAAAAAACCCAAAGGCCGAGAGAAATTGCGGAACTACTGTAGGAGGTCCACTGTATAGTATCGATAAGGCACGAAGGTCTGGACACAATGAGAGGGAAAAAACAAAAGAAACAATCTTACCGAAAGCAGACGCCCATCCACAGAAAAAAAATCCCGAAAAAAGAAGAATGAAACAAAATTTAAGGTGAAAAAGCAGAAGTAAAATGTAAATGAATAGGTTTGGAGAAGATACAGAATTCACGTTGCTCTCAATGCACGTAACGCTGAATATTGTAGTGTAGTGGTGCCACATTTGGTTATTTATTGGGTTATACCACTCATGTGATGCCTTAGATAATACCCTGTATTAAAAATTCAGCCTTACCTGAAAAAGGTTCATTCACACAGAAGAGGGGACGAAATTCGGTGAATGGAAAATTTGCAGTGACTTAAAATAACTTCCATTTCTATTTGGAACGTGAGATCATTCAGATTATCTTCAAGCACATCCAGATGAAAACAGTATCACAACATTGACAGACTGACAGTTAGTGACAAGGAGACGCAGCACAGCCCTCTGACTACATCACTTGTTCACCTTATAGTCATTGATTTCCCTATCATTTGACTCCTCTCAGGACTTTCCCATGATTGTTTGCGATGTTTCCCCAGCCCTCATAATGGTGCTTTAATATTATGTTATCCGAGATCCCTTTATGGGGACTGCTCCTCAGCAGTGTTATGTATACCCCTTATGTGCAACTATTCATGATCTTCTATTGGTCCAGAGTTTTCTTCTCCAATGGATTGCTTAGTGACAGTGCCCTTCATATCCCACCCTGCTGTATTCACTCCCAACTGATGGCAGTTTGCCCCACATTGCACAGAAGAAGAACCATTTAAATGCATGACAGACGGACAGACTTATTAAAACCTGGAATATTAATTCAACCAAGTCTGGAGTTCCATGTTACACAGGTGAGTTGTAAAAGTTTCAGAGGTAAAAATTTCTACCAGCGAAGTAACAACATGGTTGGTAAGGAGCAGAGAGGTCACTATAAGGGGGTGGGGTTGGGGTGCCTCCCCCAAAATGGGGCGCCAGTTGGAAAATCAACATGGCAGTTAGAAATCCACCCGTGTCTCTTCAGGGAACCCTCATAAATCCACCCAGTTAGGAAACTGATACCTTTACCCCCCCCCCCCTCCCCCTTCACTTCATCACCACCATTCAGAAGACCCTGAGCCTAATCAGAATACCCCATTCTGATTTAACATTCTTGATAAGGAGACACAAGTGACTTGGAGGTAAAAGTGCCAGCATATTAGGTTTGTGCTTCTATTAGAGCTATGACCGTTTAGCGTGTACACGCTACACGCTTGCAAATCTTGTAAACGTTTACTAAATACTTCATTGCGAGTAAACCTTTTTCATAGTCATGTCTTGCCGTTGAAAATCAATGTTCATTCTTGATTCAAATCACACACACATTCGGCTGACAAAATTCCAATCAATGACAAACTGTAAACCCTATCAGCATAATCCTTTTTAAATCTGCGAATCACAAATGCGCAGTAATCACCAATGAATGGGGATATTATGCATTTTGATTTCGCCGAAATCTGAGTAATCTAACTTGTAAAATGCACCGCGAATGTGCAGCAGTAAACAGTGAAACTAACAATTGGCCAAACGTTATGCTATATTGGCATATTAGGCTTTAAATCCCACGCAATCAAGGTCCATTTTACAAGCTGTTAAATCGACCAACAAACACTTGAAAAATACTTGAATCTTGACAATCAGTACATTTACATGTAAATATTACCTAATGAGTCAAATACATTTTGCAAGAAAGAAAAAATATTGCATAATAAACAAACAGAGAAAGGTTTTAACAGAGCTGAAATTCTGCATACGTTGCAAAGATGGCGGCTATTTTCTCTCGAGAGGACTGATATTCTAGAACTTCCTGGTGGTGGCGTAGTTTTGAAATGTTTTACGGTGAGGTATATCATAGGCCTAGTATGCAAGATTTTAACAGAAGAACTTTGAAAGCCGTAGCAAAAAGGACAAAAAAGTTACGCGATGTTGACTTTGAATGACATTGAAAGGAAGTTATTTGTTCTTTCTAAAGTGAATTTCCATGCATATTTTTCATTAAAATGATGATTTATACTGAAGTAAACTTTTAACTATTTGGAAAGCAAAATTCAGCGTCTATTTGGGCAATGGAGTCAGTACTTTTGCCATACTGGTTGCGCGATATTTTTATACTTCACCTCGTTGTTTTGGAGCAATTTTGGTGTATTCCCGAAAATTACGGTACTAAACGCGTGTACAGGATACACACTTGCTTTTTTTGGCGTGTACATGTTTAATAAAATCCCTAAACGTTCACAGCTCTAGCTTCTATTCCCAGGGTCTCTAACCAATGAGGTACCACTTGTAATGGGTAAACCTCAATACTATGCCAGTGTGATTAAAGTGTTTGCGTACATCTCAACGTAAATGTGAGTAGCTTAAGCAATGTCATATTGCAAATACTTGGTCCAAGGTCCTGAACACAATATCCCCCATGGACGACAGACGATAGTCAGCATTAAAAAAAATGAGGGGTCAAAGATCCCCTCCAAAGACAAAAGTGTTCAAATTTGGCCCAATTCTGTAGGAAATTTTGAAAAGCGAAATATATATATATATATATATATATAAACTAAGATTATCCCAATTTTGAAAATTTTCTGTGAAAAAGGAAAGTTTACACAGAAAAGAGAAATTGCTTTTCTCTACACCAAAGATAAATTATTTAAATTTGCTTTTATGTAGTTATCATCTTGGAAATAAAGAAGTTCCGCTCGCCTTGTTGATGCTGCAAAGAGTTGTTAATGAGTGGAATTAACAACTCACTAAGAACTCTAGAAGCTAAAAAAAAAAAAAAGGAGCTAATTCGTGCGTCTAATGATAAACATATACAAAATCACACCAAGTGTACCACGAAAAAGTAAGGGTGCTCCATCGCCGACAAAAGTGGCTTAATTTTGAAAACAACTACTTATAAAACACAAATTAGAAAGAAAAATATTTGAATCTGTAAAATTTGAGACATATTTTCATCCAGAATGTTAGATTTTGATGATGAAGTCAAGTGGTGACCGTAAAGTAATGGGATGCACAAAATTGGGGATAGCACAAAATTGGGGATAGCACAAAATTGGGGATAGCACAAAATTGGTGATAGCACGAAATTAGGGATAGCACAAAATTGGGGGATAGCACGAAATTAGGGATAGCACAAAATTGGAGGATAGCATGAAATTGGGGATAGCACGAAATTAGGGATAGCACGAAATTGGGGGTAGCACGAAATTGGGGGTAGCACGAAATTGGGGATAGCATGAAATTGGGGATACATGTAGCATGGAAATTGGGGATAGCACGAAATTGGGGATAGCACAAAATTGAGGATAGCACGAAATTGGGGATAGCACGAAATTGGGTTAATTTACTATACTATTACTAAGCAGCCCAACTTAGGCCTATAGTAACAGTATTATTGATACATAACATAAGATGATGGGCTAAGAATGGTCAATCACGGCATAAAAAGCCCAAACTACAACCACCACCACCAAAATGGAAAGGAAAATATTTGAATCTATGATATTTGAGACAAATTTTCATTCAGAATGTTAAATTTTGGTTATTAAATGTTTGAAGTTGGTGAAGTAATGAGATGCATGAAATTGGGAATAGCACAAAGAAAACAAAATCAAAAGACGCCCAGATGGGCCAAGAAACCAAACTTATCTAGATCAGTTTGCAACAGTGAAGAATCCCTAGCACTGCGCATCATCAACAATCTTGTACAGCTTAGTGTCTGAATCGGTTAAATCAGCAACAATCCTTCAAGAGGACATGAACGCCAACCATGCGTAAAAAGTATGAGTAAAAAATATAAAGAAAACTATTTAGCTATAAAAGTGTTAGTAAGTTTAGCTTTGAAACAGTTGAGACTTGGTGCATGTACAATGTCTGACGGTAAAGCATTCCAATCCTTTAGTGTGTGAGGGAAGAAAGAGTGTTTATTTACATTCTTTTTAGCATAGGGAACCTGTAAATTAATTCATGATTATTTCTTGAATTAGTTCTGACAGTGGAGATTAGTTCATCTTTATTGATGGCAACGAGATTGTTATTGATTTTATATAGCATATGTAGCCGGGTGTTGTATCTCCTTGTTTTAAGCAGGGGCCAATCTAATTTATAAAGCATGCTTTTTACACTAAATTTATAAAAGTAGTCTGCCATACAGAACCTGGCTGCTCTCCTTTGAATAGATTCAAGTTTATCCACATCGCACTGGTGATGGGGGTCCCAGACTGCAGATGCGTACTCAAGTACTGGCCTGACTAGAGCTTTACAAGCAGTGGATTTAACGTCCGTGGGACAGTTTGAGAGGTTACGTTTTAATAGGCCAAGTACAGAGTTAGCTTTCTTGGTTATGTTATGTATATGTTTATCCCATCTAAGTTTATTATCAATTTCAACGCCTAGGTTTGGGTGGGAGTTGACATGTTTTAGTGGCTGGTTGCATAAGGTATAAACAGGTGATTTAAAGCATTTCTTAAAGGAAATTGACAAGATGTAGCATTTAGAGGGGTTGAAATTCATTTGTTTTGCCATTGTTCAAGTTTGTTAAGATCATCTTGGAGGATTTGTTGGTCAGGGGGGTTATCAATTGTTCTGTACACAAGGCAGTCACCAGCAAACAGTTTAACTGTGCTGTTTATATTATCAGGGATGTCATTTACATATAAAAGGAAAAGTAATGGACCCAAGACAGTACCTTGTGGTACACCGGATAAAACCTGTTTAGAATCAGAGATTTCACCATCACAGACAACACGCTGGATGCGCTTGTTGAGGAATGATGCAAACCAGGCCAGAAGATTTCCATCAATGCCATAGGCGGAAAGTTTGGATAACAGGCGCTGGTGTGGGACTTTATCAAAGGCTTTCGAGAAGTCAAGAATAGCCATAGAGACGTTACTGTTTTGGTCAATTTGTTTAGAGATATCATTTATTGTTAAGAGGAGTTGTGTTTCAGTCGATCTTTTTGCACGAAAGCCATGTTGTAAATCAGTTAAGATATTATGCTCATCAAGGAATTTCATCACATGTGAGTGGATTATATGCTCAAGGATTTTACTACAAACGCAGGTGAGGGAAATAGGTCTATAATTAGCTGGATTTTGTTTATCGCCTTTTTTAAAAACGCTACATATGTTTGCTTCTTTCCACTTGTTAGGAATAGTACCATTATCGACAGAGGTTTGAAAGAGATCAGTTAGAATTTCATAGAGGTCATCAGCGTGTGTTTTTAGAAACCATGGTGGTATTTGGTCAGGATCTGAGGCTTTGATGGAGTCTAGGTCATGCAGTTGTTTTTTGACACCTTCTGGGGTAATTATAAGTTTGTTTATTTTGCTGTTGGTGAGTGGTTTAGTTACAGGGATTTGGGAGGTGTTTTCTTCTGTGAAAACACTGAAAAACTGGTCATTTAGAATGTTAACTTTAGTTTTACTGTCACTGCAGAGTTTACCATTATTTAGTAGATCAGACACACCCACAGAGCTACTTCTTAATCTTTTGATATAGGACCAGAATGCTTTTGAGTTTCGTTAAGTGAGTTTTTAAGTTTATCACAGATAAAGGTGTTCCTAGCTTCTTTGTGAGGTTTTTACGGACAGCCTTCCTGAAGCTTTTATAGGTAGTCCAGTCATTGGCTTGTTGATTAGTCTTAGCTTTTTAAACAGTTTATGTTTTTTCCTGCAGAGACGGCGTTGGATACGGGTGAACCAGGGCAGGTTTAGTTTACTTGAGGTGAATTTGTGAGGCGTGTTTTTATCAATAATCAATTTAATTTCCCGTTCAAAGAAATTCCATTTTTCATCATTATCAATGGAGTTATAGAATTGAGTATAATATTGCAGCTTAAATTTGGTCAGGTCTTCTTTTATTCGTTTTATGTTAGCTTTTTTCTTTAAATAGATTTTACGTCTTGGCAACTTTTTACGAGGATGGGAGATATTTAGGGTCAGTTCAACAATATCATGGTCACTTATACCGAGAATGACATTAGCTGAGGTAACAGCTGGTGAATTGTTAGTAAAAACAAAATTAAGGATGTTGTTATCTCTGGTTGGTGACTGCACCATTTGAGTGAGATTGAATGAATTGGTCACTTCAAGAAGAATTGTGGCTGCTTCGGAGGAAACGTTAGTTCCTGAAATAATGTTTTGACTCCAGTCAATGTTAGGTTGGTTGAAATCACCAGCAAGAATAACATTGTTTTTGTCAGCATTTTTACCAAGCTTTTGGAGGGATTTTTTCATCTCAAATAGGCTAGTGAGATCATTGTAACTGGGTCTGTAAAATGTTCCTATATACATGCTCTTTTCCTTAGGAAATTGGAATTTGGTCCAGATAATTTCACAGTCAGAGTCTAATTTAGTGAGCTCAATGAAAACCAGGTCATTTTGTATTGCCTGTAATACACCACCATAGCTATTTAAATTTTTATCTTTGCGAACAACTGTATAGTTGTCCGGAAAAATTTCAGCGCTAGTAATTTCGGAATTAAGCCAGGTTTCAGTGCCAATAATGACATCTGGGTCTTTTTCTTAGATAAGACTTTTCACGAAAGCCGTCTTGTTTCGAACACTCTGAAAGTTGATAACAAGAAGCTTTAGAACCTTCCTTTTTTTCCTTTTAAAATTTGTTTTCATTTTGACATCTGGATGGTGGTTGGACCCCGAGTCAAGGCCAGAAGAATTTTTTGAAGTGGCTCATATAAGTTAGTACAGTTGATGGAATTGTTAGTTGAGAAGAAAGAATCAGAGAAGTTCATGAAGTCACAAGTGTCACACACCCAGGTACAGCTAGAATGCATGAGATCGCTGTATTTTGAGTCGTCAATGCTACAGCACTTAGTGTGGATCCATAGATCACAATTGTCACACTGTACTGCTTTTTCAGATCTCCTACACTGGACTCCACACAGGCCACAAGGTGCCAAATATTCCGACAAAACCAATCATCAGATGATGATGCAAGAGTATTGTAAGCTTCATTACTAATGCCTGCACACTTATGAACCCACGAGTCACAATCATCACAACAAATTTCTTTCTGGTTATTTTTAACAGATTTGTTGCATTGTTTGCAAGGATATTTTGGGGAAGATCCAGGATTGCTTTCAATATCACCAGAAAGGGTAAGGAATAAAAGGAGTAATTTTCTCCTGTGCGAGTTGAATTTTGACAATTTCCAACTTGATTTGCACGAATGTAATTGCTTATTGATACAAAGATAAGTTGCAAGTGAGTATTTAGAATAATCACTAGAGCCAAACATGACATGGTAAGCAGTTCCTGGGGCGTTTAGAGGCAAATCTGATGCCTGAGATGAATGAGCTTGCGACGAATACAAGGAGTTTAGAGAGTCAGAGACTCGGGAGTATGTTAACAAGAACAGTACAGGGAAGACGAGGTTGTGGCAAGAAGAATGAATATACTTGACAAACAGGAAATACAGACAGGTAGAGTGTCATCAGCAAATTTACAAATCCTGGAGCCAAGGGAAACATCAATATCATTAATGAAGATTAAGAAAAGATGCGGACCTCATACAGAACCCTGAGGAACACTACTTGTAAAGTTGTAACCTTCTTATAAGGAGATAGGACCTACTTCATCATTAACATTAACAACAGCTCTCTGTGACCTGTCATTGTCAATTAACCAAGAATTTACAAATTTTACATACATACCCTACCTCCTTGCAGACCTTTTTCGCCTGAGGTTCTCCACTGTTATTTGCTGGCATGGTGATGAAGCGTTGTTAGACCAAAATATCCCCGACTCAGAATCCTTGGTCTGCTGTTGGTAAGTAACGTTAGCCTAGCCTACAAATGGCCTATGCAAACTTATGTACTGTACGTACATGCTGACTGCATAGTTAATTGCCCAACATACAGGTAGACAAGAATATTTATTAAACGTCATGGGGTACTCGTGGTCTATTATGAATTTCCACATTCACCATGACGCATTCATTGCGAAGGTCATGCTGTATTTTGGAACAAGTAGGGCTATTAATTACTGTTGGGACAAATGTACGGTAAATTATTGGTTTCCAAAAGGCATTAACATAAATTTTTAGTTGGGGTTCACTACAACATAACCTATGGCGTCAAGTTCACTTGAAGACCCCGAGAGAAATAAAAGGGTTTTTTTTATTTGTTAAAGACTTTCCTTTTCCATCCACATTTACCGAGTGAGATACTGGCAACGCACTATACACTCGTGTATAGCAGCCGTGTAGTGGCTATAGCGTATACTACGCGGGATACTACGGGCAGAATGTTATCTATCATTCAGACACTTGGCACAAATGACAAAAAGAAAAGGAATTTAAGTTCATTGGCAGTAAATGCCACGACCTTTCTAACTAAAATTGGCATCACCTGCTACAAAATCACCACTTTGGCAGAACCCGCCACAATACCGCCTTCTCCAGTGGAGAAAATCACTACAAAAGTTAGGGGGAAATGCTGACAAAAACAATGTTATTCTTGCTGGTGATTTCAACCAACCTAATATTGACTGGAGCCAAAACATTATTTCAGACACTAACGCTTCCTCCGAAGCGGCCAAAATTCTTCTTGAAATGGCCGATTCATTCAACCTCACTCAAATGGTGCAGTCACCTACCAGAGATAACAACTTTCTTGATCTTGTATTTACTAAGAACTCACTAGCTGTTAACTCAGCCAACGTCATACCTGGTATAAGTGACCATGATATTGTTGAACTGACCCTAAACATCTTCCCTCCTCGTAAAAAGTTGCCTAAACGTAAAATCTATTTAAGGAAAAAAGTTAACACAGAACGCATAAAAGAAGACCTGTCTAAACTTAAACTGCGATATTATTCTAAATTCAATAGCTCATCCATTAATGTTGATGAAAAATGGAATTTCTTTGAAAAGGAAATTAAACTGATCATTGGAAGAACACACCTCACAAATTCACCTCAACAAAACTAAATCTACCTTGGTTCACCCATATCCAACACCGTCCCTGCAAGAAAAAACATAACCTATTCAAGAAAGCTAAGAAAACTCAATAAATCTATGACTGGAATACATATAAAAGCTTTAGGAAATCTGTCCGTAAAAAATCATAGAAGCTAGAAACAACTTCATCTGTAATAAACTTAAAAATACCCTAACTGAAAACCCTAAGGCATTTTGGTCCTACATAAAAAATACTTAAAAGTAATTCCGTGGGTGTGTCAGCGGACCTTTTGAACAACGGTAAACTTTGTAGTGACAGTATGACTAAAACTAACATTCTAAACAACCAGTTTTTCAGCGTTTTCACAGAAGAAGATACCTCTCAAATCCCTGTAACTAACCCACTCACCACCAACAAAATAAACCAACTTATAATCACTCCAGAAGGTGTCAAAAAGCAACTGCAAAATCTAAACCCAAACAGAGCCCCACCATGGTTTTTAAAAATTATGCGGGAGACATTTATGAAATCCTAACTGATCTCTTCCAAACCTCTGTAGATAACGGTACTATCCCAAACAAGTGGAAAGAAGCAAACATATATCAGTATGTAGCGGTTTTAAAAAAGGTGATAACCACGACCCAGCTAATTACAGACCAGTCTCTCTTACCTGCGTGTGTAGTAAAATCCTTGAGCATATAATCAACTCACATGTGATGAAACTTTGATGAGCATGGTATCTTAACTGATCTACAATATGGCTTTCGAGCAAAAAGATCAACTGAAACACAATTCTCGTAACAATAAATGATATTTCTAAACAAATTGACCAAAACAGTACCATTTCTATGGCTATACTCGACTTCTCAAAAGCGTTCGATAAAGTCCCACACCAACTTCTGTTATCCAAACTGTCCGCATATGCTGATATGACATGTATGACATTGAAGGAAATCTACTGGCCTGGTTTGCATCCTTCCTCAGCAACCGCATTCAGCGTGTTGTCTGTGATGGCGAAATCTTAAATCCTAAAGAAGGTCTATCAGGTGTACCACAAGGTACCGTTTTAGGTCCTTTACTCTTCCTTTTATATGTCAATGACATTCCTGATAATATAAACAGCACGGCTAGACTGTTTGCTGATGACTGTCTTGTGTATAGAACAACTCTGGCCAACAAATCCTCCAAGATGATCTGAATAAACTTGAACAATGGCAAATTAAATGGCAAATGATTTTCAACCCCTCTAAATGCTACATCCTCTCAATATCTCCTAAAAAATGCTATAAATCACCAGTTTATACCTTGTGCAACCAGCCGCTAAAACATGTCAACTCCCACCCGTACCTAGGTGTTGAAAATGATAATAAACTCAGATGGGATAAATATATACACAACATCACCAACAAAGCAAACTCTGTACTTGGCCTAGTAGATAAGCTTGAATCAATTCAACGGAGAGCAGCCAGGTTCTGTATGGCAGACTACTCTTATAAATCCAGTGTCACTAGCATGCTTCATAAATTAGATTGGCTACTTTATTCATTTATATTACAGCATTAGAATAAAGAAGTGGACCTATATTTGTTAATACTTCATGTCTTCGTTTTCAAGTTGTTTTTCCTCAGTGTAGTCTATTACCAGATTACTTCTCTAACAAAAAAGACCGCCATATAATTTCTGAATTGCTTCATTGTTTCCTAAGTTATGCCATTGCTAACAAGAGAGAAGAAAGACCTATGGAAGTTTGATGCAGAATTTGATAAATCTATCAATGTTCATGTGTAATTCAACAATGGGGAGAAAAAAAAATTCAAATGTTTTTTAAGTTTCTTATCTCATACAATTAAAAAAAGCGCACTATAAAATACATATATATATATGTATATATATATATATATATATATATATATATATATATATATATATATATATATATATATATATATATATATATATATATATATATATATATATATATATATATATATATATATATATATATATATATATATATATATATATATATATATATATATATATATATATATATATATATATATATATATATATATATATATATATATATATATATATATATATATATATATATATATATATATATATATATATATATATATATATATATATATATATATATATATATATATATATATATATATATATATATATATATATATATATATATATATATATATATATATATATATATATATATATATATATATATATATATATATATATATATACATATATATATATATATATATATATATATATATATATATATATATATATATATATATATATATATATATATATATATATATATATATATATATATATATATATGTGTGTGTGTATATATATATATATATATATATATATATATATATATATATATATATATATATATATATATATATATATATATAGATATATATATATATATATATATATATATATATATATATATATATATATATATATATATATATATATATATATATATATATATATATATATATATATATATATATATATATATATATATATATATAGGCCTATCATTCATACAACTATACTAAACCAAAAGTAATCTTCTTGAATTAACTATATTTTTAAGTAGGAGACAGCGTAATTCACCATACACAATGTTAGCCAAAGCACTGTTAACGTCATCTTCAATAATCAATATAATATTGTACATCCTAAAATATAACTTTTCAATTGAATTGAAAAAGGAGAAACCCCAAACCATACATTAACATCGCGTCACATATTACTGGTGTGCCATCAATTCAACACGTTCGGTAGAACTTTAAATTAAGCTTGGCGATTGCAGCTCGCATTGCAGTTGATGATCTGATTGCCAGATCGCATAAAATCGACATCATATCTTAGTATAAGGTTAATTTTAACGTTCTGAATTGTGTTTTCATGTGCAAATAACTGATATTTAAACTTTCAGAAGTACTAACTTATCCCGGGCGCGTTTATTCTAACCCCGTGCGTGTTTTTCGTCTTCCGGGCGTATTTTAGTAGGACAGGTGTAACGTGCTAAGCTGAGAATCGCACTAATCTGAGTTAAATCGGATAATTCGGAGATTAATTTTCTACGGGGTCTTCAACGTGCCACAGTGTTTAAATTGCGGCTTAGCTTCAAAATGATTTTTGGTGTTATTTTTGTTGTTTCGGTGTAAGTTTAATTGTATTCTTTCTTGGAGGGGTGGAGGAGGGAGGAGGGGAGGGAGGGAGGGAGGAGGGAGGGAGGGAGGGGAGGGAGGGAGGAGGAGGAGGGAGGAAGGAGGGAGGGAGGGGAGGGAGGGAGGGAGGGAGGAGGGGGAGGGGAGAAAGGAAGGGAGGGAGGAGGGAGGGAGGGGAGGAAGGGAGGGGAGGGAGGGAGGGTAAAAAAGAAATCCCAGTGACAAACCGAAAAAATGCACTTGTAAATGAAGTTTCCATCAAAAGTTGCTGCTATTCCCCGTGCTAATCAGGAATCATCAATGATTCTGGAATATTATGGACAATTTTTTTTTTTGGTGAAATTTTGTGCTAGTTTTGGGGAATTTTTGAACAGTTTGCGGACAATTTGGGCAAATTTTCCGTTAAAGTTTGACCATTTTGAGACAGTTTAACCAAGCCTTAGCCAATTTTCAGGAAAGTTTGACAATTTATTTTATGTTAACAATTTTGAAATTTCGCTTCCTATCGGAAGAAAGTATGCAACCGAGGTGAAATCATGGCGGAACTGTATCCTGCCCCCTCTCCCCTCCCTTCCGCTTTGTACGTACGTCTCTGCCTAATATATAGCCATATTTTAGTGGGGGCGCACAATCTATTTGGTAGATCCCAGAGGGAAATACCTTCTTTTTATAGGTTTGTAAAAGTTGGGCAGATTTGAGCTGTTTCTTTGCACAGTATTTTAAAAAGTACGTGGCTACCTAACAGGATACGTACGGAAAGGGTGCGTGCACAGGGCATACCACAACATGCATACCTGTAT
>JAIGNY010000279.1:3487500-3640149 GCA_020152595.1 Chiridota heheva | reverse complement strand
GATTAATTTGAACATTCGTATGAAGAATTCAGTACCGACAGGTGCAATGAAAGGGTGTTTAATTTATCATAAGACTCAAGAAAAATATGCCGTTACTTTTCGGCCCACCAGCTCATTTCTCACTAAGAATTCTCCATTTTGGGTGTAGTGAAGATTGTACTGCAGAAAAAACTGTATATTCATGAATATGTATAATCATAAATATGTATACTCATGGATATGTATATTCATGAATATGTATATTCATGAATATGTATATCATGAATATGTATATTCATGAATATGTATATTCATGAATATGTATATTCATGAATATGTACCAATGGTTAGGTGGCACTAACCGTCCTTCAAAGGGGACGTAAAACCGTCGGTCCTGATAGTAGGAGATTCACCCCCTGCCTGGTTCTCTGAACACTTCTCAAAAAGAGCAGGGTGTTAATCCACTTTCCATTCTGGCAAATTCTGGCCAAACACTGAAACAAGTCATTGTGACTTATGTGTGCTTTCCCTGGCATATGCCTGAAAAGTGAAATACACAATATGCAAGTCAATTTGACCAATAAAATATCTATATAAAATATTTTCAATACTAAAGAACATGAAAATTTTATGAGAATAACCTCAAATACAACTTCATAATTACGTGACAAAGGGTTGTAAAATAAACTAACCACAGAAAATGCACATAAATAACCTTGTGCCGTTTCTGAGATGTTGTCATTTTATGTTTTACCAGGAAGCTGCCAATTTGGGTAAAGTGAAAATCTATTATTTTTCTTTGAAAGTTGTTTCTTCATTCTTGGAAACGTTTTTATCTGCCTTCAAGTTTCCATATTTTCCTTTTCAAATTTACTAATGATATGAAATTATCAGTTTGCATGATAAAAACGTTGGGGCCAAGTATTTAGCAACTATCATAAAGTAGAGATTAGATTAATGACTGTGAAGATGAAATTGTGTTCATGGCAACGATGTCATCGTTAACTTGATTCCCACACAAGAGTGGTCAAAATGGCGGCCCCCTGTAAAAACTTCATGGTAAATCTTAATACAACTTTCACAAGCTTTTAAGTTTGTTTTGTTTGTTTGAGGAAAGGCTTAACGGCACCATATTTTTTGATATTGTTGAAAAGGAATCATTACGATAATCAACAAATCGTGACAGCACAAATTGAAACAATGTACTTCCTCATCGTTATAAAGTTTCTGGGTAGAACATTTTTTTAATTTCAGGAACAGCTCTTTCAGTTTCCTGGCTATGGCTAATATAAGTCGAAATGCGGATTATTCAACACATGCTAAATTTGTGATATATGTCTAGGCAGACAACTACTGTTTAGTTAATTCTGGATACTGAATACTGGGTATTCAAGTACCAAACGTCAGGTTCATGTCATGTACTTAATGATTCACTTCAGCACTTGTTCTACCATTTGATGAGGGTATACTTGGAGTACATCAAGTACCTTCACGACTTCTTCAAGTAAATTGTCCATCAATGTACTTATTTATAATTCTAGAAAAAAATATAGCGAAGTTTACTCAAATTTCAAAATTAAATACTTGTACCGGAACTTACCTCCAAAATGTACTGGCAAGTACTGGCTGTATATAAACCACTGGTTACTTCAATTAATACTAGAGCACCCACTTTCCAGCTGGAGGGTTGTGGGTTTGATCACTGGCAGAGTCATACCAAAAACATTTTTTTAAATGGGACCTGCTGCCCTTTGGATTGGTGCTCAGCATAAGGGATCAGAGCAGGGTAATAGTTCAGGCTTGTGTGCCATGTGTGGATGCAGCTTTGAGCCTCATCAGTTTCCATTGAAAAGCACTTTGAATATGCATATTTGCATAGAAAAGTGCTATAAAAACCAAGTATTATCATTATTACTTGATCCAATGGTAAACAACCATGACCGCCAGTGATTTACATGATATGAATATTCAATATTAATACATAATGCATAGCTAAATACTCATGAATATTCGTAACCATTGGATAATTGCCCCGAGCTATACAACCTCTCCATACTACTTCATGTAGCTTTTATAGATTCCAGATATTCAAAGACTTCAGGCGGCACCGCTTCACGATCTTGTTCCAAGTCGATAATCAATTGTTCTACAGTTCCGTGCTGCCTCTGGTTTTTTTTCCACTTGTGAAACATGTCCTCAATCCTATAACTTAGTTTTTTATTATCTTCTTCACAATGTTCGATATTAACTCGGGTGAGTCCTAGACATGTCGTTCCGATTTGTTTCCATTCTCGTCCGATTAATGTGGACATGTGACAGATGTGAGCATCCCCCAGTTTTGTTTGACCACTTGGCATCCTTTCTCCTGAAAAAAAGGGAAGAAAAAAAAAAAAATTCAAGAAAATTTTCATTGAAATTTCTGTAGTCTTGGAAAGGGTAGGATTGAAATTTCTGTTGTACTTGGAAAAGATGAAATTGAAATTTCTGTTGTACTTAGAAAGGGTGGGATTGTAATTTCTGTTGTACTTGGAAAGGGTGGGATTGTAATTTCTGTTGTACTTGGAAGGGGTGGGATTGAAATTTATGTTGTACTTGGAAAGGGTGGGATTGAAATTTCTGTTGTACTTGGAAAGGGTGGGATTGAAATTTCTGTTGTACTTGGAAAGGGTGGGATTGAAATTTCTGTTGTACTTGGAAATGGTGGGATTGAAATTTCTGTTGTACTTGGAAAGGGTGGGATTGAAATTTCTGTTGTACTTGGAAAGGGTGGGATTGAAATTTCTGTTGTACTTGGAAAGAGTGGGATTGAAATTTCTGTTGTACTTGGAAAGAGTGGGATTGAAATTTCTGTTGTACTTGGAAAGGGTGGGATTGAAATTTATGTTGTACTTGGAAAGGGTGGGATTGAAATTTCTGTTGTACTTGGAAAAGGTGGGATTAAAATTTCTGTTGCACTTGGAAGGAGTGGGATTGAAATTTCTGTTGTACTTGGAAAGGGTGGGATTGAAATTTCTGTTGTACTTGGAAAGGGTGGGATTGAAATTTCTGTTGTACTTGGAGAGGGTGGGATTAGAATTTTTGTTGTACTTGGAAAGGGTGGGATTGAAATTTCTTTTGTACTTGGAAAGGGTGGGATTGAAATTTCTGTTGTACTTGGAAAGGGTGGGATTGAAAGTTCTGTTGTATTTGGAAAGGGTGGGATTGAAATTTTTGTTGTACTTGGAAAGGATGGGATTGAAATTTCTGTTGTACTTGGAAAGGGTGGGATTGAAATTTCTGTTGTACTTGGAAAGGATGGGATTGAAATATCTGTTGTACTTGGAAAGGGTGGGATTGAAATTTCTGTTGTACTTGGAAAGGGTGGGATTGAAATTTCTGTTGTACTTGGAAAGGGTGGGATTGAAATTTATGTTGTACTTGGAAAGGGTGGGATTGAAATTTCTGTTGTACTTGGAAAGGGTGGGTTAGTCAGGTTGCAAATCTCAAAAAAGGGCTTCTATAAGCTTCCACAGGCATTTTCAGGGAAAAGTCTACGGACCATCTATTTTGCATAATTTTGGTGTGCTGAATCCGAATTTTTGGTCCGTCACCTTCACAGATGACTGCAACTCATTCAAAATGAGGAAAAAAACAAAATGGCCACCAAAATAAGAAAAATGACAAAAAATAATCTGTAAAATTAAAAAGAAAAGCATAATATCTCATTTCTGCAGGAAATTAAATGTAAATTCAGCAGAGTTTATGTTGGAGACTAGGGATGTATAGCAGTAAACCAAGATGGCAGAAAAAACAAAATGGCTGCTGAAAAGGGGGAAAAAGGAAAAGAAGTATTCATGAAATTAAATATTAAAAGAAGTTCATAAATTGCTATTAATATTTGGTGATTACAATATAATGAATTCCGATAACATTTTGAATGATTTGGGGCCAACCAAATTGGCGGATAAAACCAAAATGGCCACCAAAATGATGGATCTATTTCAATTAAATAAATTCAAATTTGATTTGATATATAAAAATATTAAACATATTTTCATGTTATTTTTATCAGTGTGGTATAATCCAAAGTTTGTTTTCAATAATAATTTGCATAATATCAAAAAGTAGCTGGATTAAGTAGTTTAAAGCCCTCTAAAAGAGCACCTCTTGATGTACCCCAAATTTTGCAAGATGTATTACCAGATAATATAACTGAAGAAAAGACAAAGCCTACATCAACAAAAACGGACCATCTATTTTGCATAATTTTGGTGTGCTGAATCCGAATTTTTGGTCCGTCACCTTCACAGATGACTGCAACTCATTCAAAATGAGGAAAAAAACAAAATGGCCACCAAAATAAGAAAAATGACAAAAAATAATCTGTAAAATTAAAAAGAAAAGCATAATATCTCATTTCTGCAGGAAATTAAATGTAAATTCAGCAGAGTTTATGTTGGAGACTAGGGATGTATAGCAGTAAACCAAGATGGCAGAAAAAACAAAATGGCTGCTGAAAAGGGGGAAAAAGGAAAAGAAGTATTCATGAAATTAAATATTAAAAGAAGTTCATAAATTGCTATTAATATTTGGTGATTACAATATAATGAATTCCGATAACATTTTGAATGATTTGGGCCAACCAAATTGGCGGATAAAACCAAAATGGCCACCAAAATGATGGATCTATTTCAATTAAATAAATTCAAATTTGATTTGATATATAAAAATATTAAACATATTTTCATGTTATTTTTATCAGTGTGGTATAATCCAAAGTTTGTTTTCAATAATAATTTGCATAATATCAAAAAGTAGCTGGATTAAGTAGTTTAAAGCCCTCTAAAAGAGCACCTCTTGATGTACCCCAAATTTTGCAAGATGTATTACCAGATAATATAACTGAAGAAAAGACAAAGCCTACATCAACAAAAACGGACCATCTATTTTGCATAATTTTGGTGTGCTGAATCCGAATTTTGGTCCGTCACCTTCACAGATGACTGCAACTCATTCAAAATGAGGAAAAACAAAATGGCCACCAAAATAAGAAAAAATGACAAAAATAATCTGTAAAATTAAAAGAAAAGCATAATATCTCATTTCTGCAGGAAATTAAATGTAAATTCAGCAGAGTTTATGTTGGAGACTAGGGATGTATAGCAGTAAACCAAGATGGCAGAAAAAACAATATGGCTGCCGAAAAGGGGGGGAAAAGGAAAAGAAGTATTCATGAAATTAAATTTTAAAAGAAGTTCATAAATTGCTATTAATATTTGGTGATTACAATATAATGAATTCCGATAACATTTTGAATGATTTGGGGCCAACCAAATTGGCGGATAAAACCAAAATGGCCACCAAAATGATGGATCTATTTCAATCAAATAAATTCAAATTTGATTTGATATATAAAAATATTAAACATATTTTCATGTTATTTTTATCAGTGTGGTATAATCAAAGTTTGTTTTCAATAATAATTTGCATAATATCAAAAAGTAGCTGGATTAAGTAGTTTAAAGCCCTCTAAAAGAGCACCTCTTGATGTACCCCAAATTTTGCAAGATGTATTACCAGATAATATAACTGAAGAAAAGACAAAGCCTACATCAACAAAAAGACAAAGTTAGAGTGGTTTGCTACACCTGCAACTAATGACCCATCAACAAAACACACAAGAGCAAAGGACATGCCATTTTCCATACAACGGCAAGATCAAGGAGGACCTAGAATAGGATGGACCAACTTTAATCAGCAGAGAGGTTCTGTCAACCCATACTTGACATCTATAGGTTTCATGCTAATTGTTCAAGCGCCAGCACATGAACTGGATACCTTGAATACAGTGGTACTTTGCTGCAGGCAAGTAGCACACAGTCTTGGGCAAAAGTATGTTGTTCTTTCTTACTGTGGATGAAGCTTGGTTCAGTAAGCTGATGGATCTTAAGTGGGCGAAGGAGGAATACCACAAAAAAATTTATTTTTAAACTTGGGTCTTCATACTGCAATGAACTTCTTAATTGGCAAACAACATTCAGCTATCTGGGTTCTCGGACGTGTGGGTCAAGAGTAAACTTCTTGATCGGCAAACAACATTCAGCTATCTGGGTTCTCAGATGTGTGGGTCAAAAGTAAACTTTTTTGATTGGCAAACACATTCAGCTATCTGGGTTCTCGGATGTGTGAATTGAGAGTAAACTTCTTGATTGGCAAACACATTCAGCTCTCTGGGCTCTCGGATGTGTGAATCAAGAGAAACTTCTTGATTGGCAAACACATTCAGCTATCTGGGTTCTCGGATGTGTGGATCAAGAGTAAACTTCTTGATTGGCAAACACATTCAGCTCTCTGGGCTCTCGGATGTGTGAATCAAGAGAAACTTCTTGATTGGCAAACACATTCAGCTATCTGGGTTCTCGGATGTGTGGATCAAGAGTAAACTTCTTGATTGGCAAACACATTCAGCTCTCTGGGCTCTTGGATGTGTGGGTCAAGAGTAAACTTCTTGATTGGCAAACACATTCAGCTATCTGGGTTCTCGGATGTGTGGGTCAAAAGTAAACTTCTTGATTGGCAAACACATTCAGCTATCTGGGTTCTCGGAAGTGTGGGTCAAAAGTAAACTTCTTGATTGGCAAACACATTCAGCTATCTGAGCTCTCGGATGTGTGGATCGAGAGTAAACTTCTTGATTGGCAAACACATTCAGCTCTTTGGGCTCTCGAATGTGTGGATCGAGAGTAAGCTTCTTGATTGGCAAACACATTCAGCTCTCTGGGCTCTCAGATGTGTGAATCCAGAGTAAACTTCTTGATTAGCAAACACATTCAGCTATCTGGGCTCTCGGATGTGTGGATCAAGAGTAAACTTCTTGATTAGCAAACACATTCAGCTCTCTGGTCTCTCGGATGTGTGGGTCAAGAGTAAACTTCTTGATTGGCAAACACATTCAGCTCTCTCGGCTCTCGGATGTGTGGGTCAAGAGTATACTTCTTGATTGGCAAATACATTCAGCTCTCTGGGCTCTCGGATGTGTGGGTCAAGAGTAAACTTCTTGATTGGCAAACACATTCAGCTCTCTGGGTTCTCAGATGTAAGGATCGAGAGTACTTCTTGATTGGCAAACACATTCAGCTATCTGGGCTCTTGGATGTGTGGATCGAGAGTAAACTTCTTGATTGGCAAACACATTCAGCTCTTTGGGCTCTCGAATGTGTGGATCGAGAGTAAGCTTCTTGATTGGCAAACACATTCAGCTATCTGGGCTCTCGGATGTGTGGATCGAGAGTAAACTTCTTGATTGGCAAACACATTCAGCTCTCTGGGCTCTCAGATGTGTGAATCCAGAGTAAACTTCTTGATTGGCAAACACATTCAGCTATCTGGGCTCTCGGATGTGTGGGTCAAGAGTAAACTTCTTGATTGGCCAACACATTTAGCTATCTGGGCTCTCGGATGTGTGGATCGAGAGTAAACTTCTTGATTGGCAAACACATTCAGCTCTCTGGGCTCTCGGATGTGTGGATCGAGAGTAAATTTCTTGATTGGCAAACACATTCAGCTATCTGGGTTCTCGGATGTGTGGGTCAAGAGTAAACTTCTTCATTTTCGGGAATTCATTTTCAATTTTCAGAAAATTTCCTTCAATTTTCGTAAAATCTTCTTCATTTTCGTAAACTCTTCTTCATTTTCAGGAAATTGTCTTCATTCTTAGATAATTTGCTGTAATTTGCTTCAATTTTCGTAAAATGTCCTTCATTTTCAGGAATTTCTCCTAATTTTCAGGAAATTTGCTTCAATTCTTGTGAAATATGCTTCAATTTTCGTAAAATTTCCTTCATTTTTGGGAAATTGTCTTCGTTTTTGGAAAATTTTCATTGATTTTCAGGAAATTTTCTTCTTTTTATTGAAATTTGCTTCAATATTTATGAAATTTCCTCCATTTTAATGAAATTGTACCAACTTTGTTAATAATTTCCTAACAAACAGTTTTACCACAATAAAGAAACTCATACAATTTTGTAATTATCGTAAGATTTCTTTAACCTTCAGAAAATGTTCTTCCTTTTCGTGGAATTTGCTTCAATTTTTGTGAAATTTCCTTTATTTTGGGGAATTGTCTTCTTTTTAAGAAATTTTCATTATTTTTTAGGAACTTTTCTTCTCTTTATTGATATTTGTTTCAATATTCATGAAAATTCCTCCATGTTTATGAAATTTTACCAAAATTTATAATGATTCCCCCTCCAACAAACAGTTTTACCACAATAAAGGAACTCATGCATTTTTGTAGGAATGTTGGGACAAAAATCAAATCTGTCCCCCACCCTCCTCCCCAACCCAATGTCAAATATCTTCCTACACAAGTGGTATAATGTACGCGCAAGATCAACCGGCTTTTCCGTAAATGTATTGAACTGTTTATGTTGGGACAACTTATACAAAACTGAGAATTAGCACTTGGGCTTAAAATTGGAATACAAATCTTAAACACAGTCTTACCTTATTAAATATCTTGGCATTTATCTACAGCTTGAACTTCATCGACATGACCACACAGGCGACAGGCTTCTAATCTGTAAATTAAAAAGTAAATAAGATAAAATACAGTACGTTGACTTAATTGCAACAAAAACAACAGTTGGGTGTCGTTCTATGTATAAACATATAAAATTGGTATCCGCCTTACACAGTGCAAGTCCAAATTTCAACCACTTTTTACGCGATTTTGTTAAAAATGAAAACAAAACATTTAGCGTAGGCCTAATCAATGTTTAACTGTATCTCTAATCCTTTGAAACAACGTATGATGATCAATTACAGTAGGGATTTGTGGTGTAGCTGTGATAAAATTTAGGTAAAAACATGTAGGCCCCTATGTCAGTTTTGGTCAGTTTAAACTGCTAACAAGTACTGTGTGCTAGCCTTGCATATTCAATAGGGCTTACTGAAATGATAACTGAGTAAAACTTATTGTTAAGATTGTACGAAGAATTGTTTATTTCTTGAAGTTTCTGCCAGTTCTTGCTTTAATTTACATACGTAGTTCTTTGAAGTTGTCTTAGTGCTCAAAAATACAAAATTAGAAAATCATGTATACTTGTTTTGGCGAAAAAGTTTTTTCCAGTCAGACCTTAACACAACTCATGAATATTTAAGTAGATTCAACTAACAACAAGTAAACATTTTTATCTAAGTTTGACCTCATAAAGTATCAACAAAATGTATTTCTGCTCTTATAGTAATGGCTGAATAGCTGTTCACACCGCGAACAGAAGACTCACAAAATATAGATAAATTCTACCATTTCCAAGTAAGTTTTTAATGGCAGGATTTTATGGATAAAGAGTACATCTGTTGTGAAGCTAGTGATGAAGGTATTTAATATTTTAGTGAATAATATTTTCAGGGAAGCTGTGTAAAGTTCGCCACCAAAATAATTTGGGGTTGATCTCTATTGGCGTGCATAGGAAAAACCGAGCTACATGTATTGTCACAACCCACGAACACGTATGTTCTCACTGGAACAAATGTTGTGTGTACGTAGGTTGTTGCACATACCGTGTTTCCAATTCGAATCACACTTAAGCAAAATTGGTGGAAAATACCCAACTAAAAATTCTCCCATTAAAAGTTGCTGATTAAAAACTGTTTCACAGCTACAGTAACTCATACTAATGTTAGAAGACCACCACACGGTGGAAATAACGCAAGTTTATCACATTTAGGAAAATATGGGTTGCTTAAGTGTGAGTCTAAGCGGAAATACGGTATCTGCAACAACCTACGTACACAAAAAATAGTCACAGTGATAGCATACGTGTACGTGGATTGTGACAATAACTGGCAGTTAAGCTAGGCCTATTAATATCTATCGCATAGACCTACAGTTGCCACCAACACACACTGACAGCTTCGATCTAAATCTCCAAAGCATGCATCCACTCATGACATAGTTTCTGGAACTGCCCATTGCTAACTATTACATCGTGGAATTAGCTTTATACTATAAATAAATCAGAAATAATGAAAAACGCCTCATGCCTTTTGAAAAAATGCAAATCTCCTTAACGTTACTCGTTTGGCCAACCGTTTAACGACGTAGGCTGGGCCTACGTTACTCGTTAAGCTCTAGCCTAGGAAGATTTTAAAAACTGGGCGGGAGGGGGAACGGGGGGAACGACTTGGTGGGGCACTTAGGGGTGAACCCATGAATTTCAATTAGAAGTGGCGCAAATCTGTCCTATCCCCCTCATAAGGCAAAGTGTTTAAATTTGGGATGTTTTGAAAACTAATTTTTAAAAAATATGAAAGTTAGCGCAAATCCATAGGTATTTATTTTTATTTTTTTCAAAAGGAAAAAAAGGTGGAGGGTGGCAAGTGTCTCCAGTTCCTACCCCTTTGATCACCAGGTGTCAGGTCAAGTTTTAGACATCAGCCTCGAGTCTTAATGCACAAGTCAGTTGTATGACTCAACCCTACTACATAGTGACTCACATGTGCGTCATTGTCAGTCACCAGAGTGACTCTGGGGTGGGTTAATTTACTTCAGACCCATTGACTTTGTACAGAGGTGATTGATTTGGGGTGTGTCATTTCACAACAAATGTCAGTCACCTGAGTGACTGAGGAGTGCTTCAATATACATGTTTTGTCCACCCAGTTTGGTGCAATAACTCACCTTGTCCGGGGTAAGCTTGGGCGATATCGAGCATTATGCAATATCGATATATCGCCAAAAACTATCAATAATATCGATATGCAAATTGTAAGACGTCATACGTAAGTCGTATGTACTCTTCTGGGCAAGGTAATCTCGTCTCGGCTCAAAAAGTAAAGTAAACCTTTTTGTACAAATTAACAGAAATCACTGCAAAATATATACATATCATCTTCAAATAAACACCCACTATATCTAAAAATGTTCTTTACATGGTGTCTATTTCAAAAGATCAAGCACAAAAACATTGAAAAAATGTAGGCCTCAACATATTTAAAAAAACAATGTTGTGGAACTGGTATTAGGCCTACACTGTATGCCTTACAAAAATCGGCTCCAATTCTTCTTAAAACTTATTAACTCACTTACTTCTTATGAATGTTCTACTAAATAGCCATTATTTTGGTAGCATTTTATGGACTTCTAGACATTCAGAAGTCCATATATAATATCCAATTTCTAGTCTACTTCAATCATCGCATGAGTGTTGTCATTCAGAAGGAACAGTGGTAGATGGTACGTGTGTACATAGTAAAGTACTGTACAGTAGTGATACTGTGTGTGTGTATGTAATTACTGCACTGTACATTATCTGATCGATCTGGCAAGACCAGTCTGTTACTTTTACTTAGACTTTCTGAACGAACAAAATATACATAAATGATATACAAATTTAGATTCAGTATTCTTTTTGAGGAAACTTAAGACGATGTTTGAGGATGCAACATCTTATGATTTTTGTTGTCTGAACATCGTAAGCCATCAAGAATAAAATTGAAGTATTGCGCAATTCCTCTGTACTCCGTGACTCAAGTGGTTTTGTTCATGGAAGGATTTTGGGGTAATTATCACAATATTAATGTTTTAATAAAGTTTTATCACAACTGACTGCCTGAAACTTTGATATAAATGGAATTTATTAACTTTTTGTGGTTGTTTAATGAAAAATACTTGGATGTTTGATAGTCATGTGTAGCTTTTTAATTCATGTATTGTGTATAATTATTGAAAAAAACATAATATCGATACGACCCTTGAACTTAATATTGACCATATCGATATAGGTCAATATCGAAATATCGATATATCGCCCAAGCTTAGTTCGGGGGTGTAGGGGTGAGTCACACAATTGACAAGTGCATAACTCTAAGACTCCCGTTTTCTTTGTGGTCGTCAACCGAGAAAAAAAATAGCAACCATATTCCCTCATTTCCAAAACTTTGATCGCCAAAATTGTTAAGTTTCTCGCCAGTACAAAAACTGTTTTAAATTCTGAAATTTGATTTAAAAAAACCTTTTCCCCCCAGACTTTTCTTGCCTGAATAACTTTAGGTTTAATTTAACATCATACTTTAATGATAATTCTTTTTAATTTCAAAAGTGCAGAAAACAATTAACAAAAGTAAAGACTGTAATCGACATAGCCAAAAATGTGATCATTTTTTATGAAGAAAAGGTTTATCATTTTTTGCAAGGTACAAGCGTATGTGTACCTAGAAAAAAAAAAAAAACTAGCCAGGAATATGTTTTTAATTATGTTGAACTCTTTTCTCTTCATTTTTAAGAAATAACTATCACAATACAGTCATTTCAACAATATTCTCACAGGTTTCTTTTAAACTTCCCCAACTCTATCATACACTACAACCTTGCACATCGAAACTCTGGTAAAACATTGTAAGCTAACATAATATAATATAACAAGATTACAGGCTAAGAAGGGTTAGTCACCCCATAAAAGCCCAAACTAACACCACCACCACCACAAAAAAAAAAATCAAAGACCCCAGAGCTAGTAAAAAACTTATCAATGTTGACTTTGAAATTGTGAACAGAATTGGAGCTAACTACCCATTTAGCCCAACCATTCCACTCATTAACAACTTTACGAAAAGCTACACGTCGAATATCTATCCGTAAGAACTCTTTGGTCAATTCAAACTGTTACCACAGCGTCACATGAGGATTAGCTGAAACATGCAAGAAATAACAGGAAGTCGAAGCATCACTACCAGATAGGAACTTAAAAACTTGCATCATATCGCCACGTACTCTTCTCAACTCAAGTGTGGTCAAACCAAGAATTCGCAACCTAGATTCATAAGAGAGATTCATTTGGGAATAAGTCTAGTGGCTCTTTACTGAACCTGCTCCAAAATGAACTGATCCTTCTCATGAAAAAGACTCCCAAGCCTGAATAGCATACTCAAGGTGAGGCCTGATTAACTGCTTATACAAATTAAGAACAATCTCTCTACTAAGAAAACACAAAAATTCTTCTAATCAAACCAAGCATCCTATTTGCCTTTGCAACTGCTAAAGAACACTGTTTACTGGTTTAGAAGGCTTCAGATTGCTAGTAATGATAACACCTAGATCCCTTTCGTGATCAACACAACGAAGATTTGAACCATTCATGCAGTAATCAAAAGCCAAATTGTTCTGACCAAAATGAAAAACTTTGCATTTATCAACATTGAATGACATCTGCCACGTTTGGGACCAAGAAACTAACTTATCCAGATCAGTTTGCAACAGTGAAGAATCCCTAGCATCATCAACAATCCTGTACAGCTTAGTGTCATCAGCAAATTTACAAATCCTGGAGTTAAGGGAAACATCAATATCATTGTAACAAAGTGTTGTAAAGTCTAGTAAACATTGCGTCACAGTCACGGTCATCCCAAAACCTGTTCTTTCCAGATGAAAGTTACCCTGGGCATTATGTTGATAAGCAGACTGTACGACAATACTAGGCTCTAGGGGAATACGAAAAATATTCGTGAAGATTATTACCTATATTTGACAGAAAAATACAAGTACTATGTTCAAAATTGATGGAGAAAACACCCAGAAAAAAAAAAAAAACTGTTAAACATATGTAACAACACTTCATTTTTCAAATTAGCTGACTTGAACAGATTTATATACATTTTCTTTCACACGTTCTCAAAGTAAAACTTTTCGCAATCGCAAGCCACGTAGAAGCTTTTACAGGTTTGATATCATATCTCACGGGGTGCGCCTCTTATGGGCAATGAGAAGCACAGATAAGCAGGTGCATGAAGATATTTTATGAGAGGATAACGGTAACCTAGCAATTCTGATCGAAGGTCCATCAGAGCTACATGTAGTGCATACTAGAGCTGTGGACATTTAGGGATTTTAGTCAATGTGTACACGCTAAAAAAAAAGTGAGCATGTATTGTTTACACACGTTTAGTACCGTCATTTTCGGAAATACACCAAAATTGCTCCAAATTTACGAGGCGAAGTAAAAAAAAAACGTGCAACCAGAATGGCAAAAGTATTGACTCCATTGCCCAAATAGACGCTCGAGTTTTGCTTTCCAAATCGTAAAAAGTTTACTTCTACAGTATAAATCATCATTTTTATGGAAAATATGCATGGAAATTCAGTTTAGAAAAAACAGATAACTTCCTTCCAATGTCATTTAAACTCAACATCGCGTAACTTTTTTTGCCCTACTTGCTACGGCTTTCAAAGTTACACTGAAAATCTTGCATACTAGGCCTATGATACCTCGCCGTAAAACATTTCAAAACTACGCCTTTTTTTGGCGTGTACACGTTTACTCAAATCCCTAAACGTTCACAGCTCTAGCTCATAGTGCATACAGGCACCTTCTTGCTTGAATACGTGCGGGATGACATATATGTCCGTATGTATAATGCTGCTCAGTGATATGATATCGTACATATTGTATCGGTACCATAGGGTTACAGTGTACAAATTTTGGACTAGAATTGCCAGAAATTTTAGGGCAGTAAAGAATGAGGTATTTCATTCTACCAAAATATTTTCAGAGTATTTCTCACTTTATTTTACAGGTTAGATGAGACTTCAGATGTTTTTTCTCTGGCGAATAAAATCATCATTAAAAAAGATTGTGGTGACGAAGATTCAAATTTTCATCGCCATTGTGACAGGAATCATCGAAAGTTGGTCCTAGCGAGATTGCTCTTCTTTATGCCCCAATAAATGAATGCGCATTTGTTATTTAATGGAATTGTATCATGGAGTTACATTTGGGAGTCACATTTTTTGTGTCGGGTGGAACAGGAGAGCCTGGGAGGGAGAGAGCCTGGGAGGGGGAGAGCCTGGGAGGGGGAGGGCCTGGGAGGGAGGGGGAGCCTGGGAGGAAGGGGAAACCTGGGAGGGAGGGGAAGCCTGGGAGGCAGGGGGAGCCTGTGAGGCAGTGGTTAAAGAATATGCCTACTCATATGTTAATATGTATTTTACCGACTCTAAAATTAAGTTAATTTTTTATTTTTCCACAGCCGGCACACAAGTCATTCCTGATCAAGCGCAAGCTTGCAAAGAAGCAGAAACAGAACCGACCAATCCCACAGTGGGTGAGGCTCAGGACTGGAAACAGAATCAGGTATGCTTTCAGTAAAACTACCATGTTATGTCGATTATCAAGATACTGTTTTCCAATGATATCAAAAATACACTTACCAACATATCGTAATATGTGATTTTCACATGTAAAATGTGTATTAAATCAAAAATTCGTGAAACAAAATTTCAGAAATATTTCAAATGAATGATATTTTAACAGACTATTTGCAGCATATGTTTCTTGTGAGATATGCATACTGAAAATCAGAAATTTTCCAAAATCAATATTCATGATATGATAGGCCTATGTCGCAATATTTGTGTCCATGATGATCGATATCTGATTTATCCATATCGTGACAGCCTTAGCGTACAGCGAAAGTCAACTTAAGTTGGAGAAATCTTAAGATGTTTGAAATTGAATTTTGTGTGCTTTAAAAGAAGCATAAAGAACCGAAAGCATAAAAAAACATGGAATTTATATGAAGAAATCAAATGTTTTGGTTGTTTTTCTTAGTGAAATTGTGGATAGACAAATTATAATTCCAAGTTAAACCTGAAATACTGTATTGTTCTGGGATGTGCAGGTTAAAGAACAAGCTATTTCCTTTATACTAGAGCTAGGAACCTTCAGCCTGCACACTAATCACTGAAGGATGCTGCAAAATGTTAACAATGACATTTTAATTTCGAGTAATTTTTTTTCTTGAATTAGCCTTGCCATTAAAAATCACTACCATTTAAACGACACACATATCGCCAGGGGTCGAAATATAACATTTTTGCCACAGTTCCACAGAAGAGTACCTTCTTACTTTTTTTTCCGGATCAGATTTCACTGTTCCAACTTTTTTGCTGGTAACAGGACAAATTCCTTTCTTAAATAATGGGTTCAATATACAACTACTTTATTGATAATATATTCAAATATGTATGTCAGTTATTGGTATTTACTTGATGTGGCATCCAGTTGCATAGAGTCGTACACGTGCAAGCTGCCTTGCCTATGTGTATTCATGATTTACTTATTGAGCTGACAATTGCAGCAAGATGAGAAAAACCTTTTCTTACTGGAAGAAATTATTTATGATAATCTTGTTTGACAACATGCATGTTTTTTTTTTTTTATAGCAGAGATTAAGCTATTGATCATTGGTGCTACATGCTTGTGAAAAGAAACTTTCCCACTGGAGCAGTCGTGTTTGAAAATTCACTGTTCCTGCATAGAGAGCACTGTTCTTGGATCGGTGGGTAATTCGACCCCTGATCACTTACAACAATCAAATCAATTAATTTTACTAATTTTACACACAGTGGGCATAAACCTTGGAAATAAGTTGAGTTAACACTTCCTGGGCCACAAGGTGCCTATCTTTGATTTCTCCTGGGCCATAAGGTGCCTATCTTTGATTTCTCCTGGGCCATAAGGTGCCCATTTTTGATTTCTCCTGGGCCATAAGGTGCCTATATTTGATTTCTCCTGGGCTATAAGGTGCTTATCTTTGATTTCTCCTGGCCATAGGGTGCCCATCTTTGATTTCTCCTGGGCCATAGGGTGCCTATCTTTGATTTCTCCTGGGCCATAAGGTGCCTATCTTTAATTTCTCCTGGGCCATAGGGTGCCTATCTTTGATTTCTCCTGGGCCATAAGGTGCCTATCTTTGATTTCTCCTGGGCCATAATGCGCCTATCTTTGATTTCTCCTGGGCCATAGGGTGCCTATCTTTAATTTCTCCTGGGCCATAGGGTGCCTATCTTTGATTTCCCCTGGGCCATAGGGTGCTTATCTTTGATTTTTCCTGGCCATAGGGTGCCTATCTTTGATTTCTCCTGGGCCATTGCCTATCTTTGATTTCTCCTGGGCCACAAGGTGCTTATCTTTGATTTCTCCTGGGCCACAAGGTGCTTATCTTTGATTTCTCTTGGGCCATAAGGTGCCTATCTTTGAATTCTCCTGGGCCATAACGTGCCTATCTTTGATTTCTCCTGGGCCATAGGGTGGCTATCTTTGATTTCTCCTGGGCCATAAGGTGCCTATCTTTGATTTCTCCTGGGCCAGAAGGTGCTTATCTTTGATTTCTCCTGGGCCATAGGGTGCTTATCTTTGATTTCTCCTGGGCCATAGGGTGCTTATCTTTGATTTCTCCTGGGCCATAAGGTGCCTATCTTTGATTTCTCCTGGGCCACAAGGTGCCTATCTTTGATTTCTCCTGGGCCATAAGGTGCCTATCTTTGATTTCTCCTGGGCCATAGGGTGCCTATCTTTGATTTCTCCTGGGACATAGGGTGCTTGTCTTTGATTTCTCCTGGGCCACAAGGTGCCTATCTTTGATTTCTCCTGGGCCATAGGGTGCCTATCTTTGATTTCTCCTGGGCCATAGGGTGCCTATCTTTGATATCTCCTGGGCCATAAGGTGCTTATCTTTGATTTCTCCTGGGCCATAATGTGCCTATCTTTGATTTCTCCTGGGCCATAAGGTGCCTATTTTTGTTTTCTCCTGGGCCATAAGGTGCCTATCTTTGATTTCTCCTGGGCCATAAGGTGCCTATCTTTGATTTCTCTTGGGCCATAAGGTGCCTATCTTTGATTTTTCCTGGGCCATAGGGTGCCTATTTTTGATTTCTAATGGGCCATAACGTGCCTATCTTTGATTTCTCCTGGGCCATAGGGTGCCTATCTTTGATTTCTCCTGGGCCATAAGGTGCATATCTTTGATTTCTCCTGGGCCATAACGTGCCTATCTTTGATTTCTTTTGGGCCATAAGGCGCCTATCTTTGATTTCTCCTCGGCCATAGGGTGCCTATCTTTGATTTCTCCTGGGCCATAGGGTGCCTATCTTTGATATCTCCTGGGCCATAAGGTGCTTATCTTTGATTTCTCCTGGGCCATAATGTGCCTATCTTTGATTTCTCCTGGGCCATAAGGTGCCTATCTTTGATTTCTCCTGGGCCATAGGGTGCCTATCTTTGATTTCTCCTGGGCCATAGGGTGCCTATCTTCGATTTCTCCTGGGCCATAAGGTGCCTATCTTTAATTTGTCCTGGGCCATAGGGTGCCTATCATTGATTTCTCCTGGGCCATAAGGTGCCTATCTTTGATTTCTCCTGGGCCATAAGGTGCCTATCTTTGATTTCTCCTGGGCCATAGGGTGCCTATCTTTGATCTCTCCTGGGCCATAAGGTGCCTATCTTTGATTTCTCCTGGGCCATAAGGTACGTATCTTTGATTTCTCCTGGGCCATTAGGTGCCTATCTTTAATTTCTCCTGGGCCATAGGGTGCCTATCTTTGATCTCTCCTGGGCCATAAGGTGCCTATCTTTAATTTCTCCTGGGCCATAGGGTGCCTATCATTGATTTCTCCTGGGCCATAAGGTGCATATCTTTGATTTCTCCTGGGCCATAAGGTGCCTATCTTTAATTTCTCCTGGGCCATAGGGTGCCTATCTTTGATCTCTCCTGGCCATAGGGTGCCTATCTTTAATTTCTCCTGGGCCATAGGGTGCTTATCTTTGATTTCTGCTGGGCCATAGGGTGCCTATCTTTGAATTCTCCTGGGCCATAACGTGCCTATCTTTGATTTCTCCTGGGCCATAGGGTGGCTATCTTTGATTTCTCCTGGGCCATAAGGTGCCTATCTTTGATTTCTCCTGGGCCAGAAGGTGCTTATCTTTGATTTCTCCTGGGCCATAGGGTGCTTATCTTTGATTTCTCCTGGGCCATAGGGTGCGTATCTTTGATTTCTCCTGGGCCATAAGGTGCCTATCTTTGATTTCTCCTGGGCCACAAGGTGCCTATCTTTGATTTCTCCTGGGCCATAAGGTGCCTATCTTTGATTTCTCCTGGGCCATAGGGTGCCTATCTTTGATTTCTCCTGGGCCATAGGGTGCTTGTCTTTGATTTCTCCTGGGCCACAAGGTGCCTATCTTTGATTTCTCCTGGGCCATAGGGTGCCTATCTTTGATTTCTCCTGGGCCATAGGGTGCCTATCTTTGATATCTCCTGGGCCATAAGGTGCTTATCTTTGATTTCTCCTGGGCCATAATGTGCCTATCTTTGATTTCTCCTGGGCCATAAGGTGCCTATCTTTGATTTCTCCTGGGCCATAGGGTGCCTATCTTTGATTTCTCCTGGGCCATAGGGTGCCTATCTTTGATCTCTCCTGGGCCATAAGGTGCCTATCTTTAATTTCTCCTGGGCCATAGGGTGCCTATCATTGATTTCTCCTGGGCCATAAGGTGCCTATCTTTGATTTCTCCTGGGCCATAAGGTGCCTATCTTTAATTTCTCCTGGGCCATAGGGTGCCTATCTTTGATTTCTCCTGGGCCATAGGGTGCCTATCTTTGATATCTCCTGGGCCATAAGGTGCTTATCTTTGATTTCTCCTGGGCCATAATGTGCCTATCTTTGATTTCTCCTGGGCCATAAGGTGCCTATCTTTGATTTCTCCTGGGCCATAGGGTGCCTATCTTTGATTTCTCCTGGGCCATAGGGTGCCTATCTTTGATTTCTCCTGGGCCATAAGGTGCCTATCTTTAATTTCTCCTGGGCCATAGGGTGCCTATCATTGATTTCCTGGGCCATAAGGTGCCTATCTTTGATTTCTCCTGGGCCATAAGGTGCCTATCTTTAATTTCTCCTGGGCCATAGGGTGCCTATCTTTGATCTCTCCTGGCCATAGGGTGCCTATCTTTAATTTCTCCTGGGCCATAGGGTGCTTATCTTTGATTTCTCCTGGGCCATAGGGTGCCTATCTTTGATTTCTCCTGGGCCATAAGGTGCCTATTTTTGTTTTCTCCTGGGCCATAAGGTGCCTATCTTTGATTTCTCCTGGCCATAAGGTGCCTATCTTTGATTTCTCCTGGGCCATAGGGTGCCTATCTTTGATTTCTCCTGGGCCATAAGGTGCCTATCTTTGATTTCTCCTGGGCCATAACGTGCCTATCTTTGATTTCTTTTGGGCCATAAGGCGCCTATCTTTGATTTCTCCTGGGCGATAGGGTGCCTATCTTTGATTTCTCCTGGGCCATAGGGTGCCTATCTTTGATATCTCCTGGGCCATAAGGTGCTTATCTTTGATTTCTCCTGGGCCATAATGTGCCTATCTTTGATTTCTCCTGGGCCATAAGGTGCCTATCTTTGATTTCTCCTGGGCCATAGGGTGCCTATCTTTGATTTCTCCTGGGCCATAGGGTGCCTATCTTCCTCCTCCATTGCCTATCTTTTTTGTCTCCTGGGCCATCATTGATTTCTCCTGGGCCATAAGGTGCCTATCTTTTATTTCTCCTGGGCCATAAGGTGCCTATCTTTGATTTCTCCTGGGCCATAGGGTGCCTATTTTTGATTTCTAATGGGCCATCTTTGATTTCTCCTGGGCCATAAGGTACCTATCTTTGATTTCTCCTGGGCCATTAGGTGCCTATCTTTAATGCCTATCTTTGATTTCTCCTGGGCCATAGGGTGCCTATCTTTGATTTCTCCTGGGCCATAAGGTGCCTATCTTTGATTTCTCCTGGGCCATAATCTTTGATTTCTCCTGGGCCATAAGGTGCCTATCTTTGATTTCTCCTGGGCCAGAAGGTGCTTATCTTTGATTTCTCCTGGGCCATAGGGTGCTTCTTTGATCTCTCCTGGCCATAGGGTGCCTATTTTTGATTTTATCTCTCCTGGGCCATAGGGTGCCTATCTTTGATTTCTCCTGGGCCATAAGGTGCCTATTTTTGAATAAGGTGCCTATCTTTGATTTCTCCTGGGCCATAAGGTGCCTATCTTTGATTTCTCTTGGGCCATAAGGTGTCTATGATTTCTCCTGGCCATAAGGTGCCTATCTTTGATTTCTCCTGGGCCATAAGGTGCCTATCTTTGATTTCCCTTGGGCCATAAGGTGCCTATCTTTGATTTCTCCTGGGCCATAAGGTGCCTATCTTTGATTTCTCCTGGGCCATAGGGTGCCTATCTTTGATTTCTCCAGGGCCATAGGGTGCCTATATTTGATTTCTCCTGGGCCATAAGGTGCCTATCTTTGATTTCTCCTGGGCCATAATGTGCCTATCTTTGATTTCTCCTGGGCCATAAGGTGCCTATCTTTGATTTCTCCTGGGCCATAGGGTGCCTATCTTTGATTTCTCCTGGGCCATCTTTGATTTCTCCTGGGCCATAATGTGCCTATCTTTGTGCCTATCTTTGATCTCTCCTGGGCCATAAGGTGCCTATCTTTAATTTCTCCTGGGCCATAGGGTGCCTATCATTGATTTCTCCTGGGCCATAAGGTGCCTATCTTTGATTTCTCCTGGGCCATAAGGTGCCTATCTTTAATTTCTCCTGGGCCATAGGGTGCCTATCTTTGATCTCTCCTGGCCATAGGGTGCCTATCTTTAATTTCTCCTGGGCCATAGGGTGCTTATCTTTGATTTCTCCTGGGCCATAGGGTGCCTATCTTTGATTTCTCCTGGGCCATAAGGTGCCTATTTTTGTTTTCTCCTGGGCCATAAGGTGCCTATCTTTGATTTCTCCTGGCCATAAGGTGCCTATCTTTGATTTCTCCTGGGCCATAGGGTGCCTATCTTTGATTTCTCCTGGGCCATAAGGTGCCTATCTTTGATTTCTCCTGGGCCATAACGTGCCTATCTTTGATTTCTTTTGGGCCATAAGGCGCCTATCTTTGATTTCTCCTGGGCGATAGGGTGCCTATCTTTGATTTCTCCTGGGCCATAGGGTGCCTATCTTTGATTTCTCCTGGGCCATAAGGTGCCTATCTTTGATTTCTCCTGGGCCATAAGGTGCCTATCTTTGATTTCTCCTGGGCCATAAGGTGCCTATCTTTAATTTGTCCTGGGCCATAGGGTGCCTATCTTTGATTTCTCCTGGGCCATAAGGTGCCTATCTTTGATTTCTCCTGGGCCATAAGGTGCCTATCTTTAATTTCTCCTGGGCCATAAGGTGCCTATCTTTGATTTCTCCTGGGCCATAAGGTGCCTATCTTTGATTTCTCCTGGGCCATAAGGTGCCTATCTTTGATTTCTCCTGGGCCATTAGGGTGCCTATCTTTAATCTTCTCCTGGGCCATAAGGTGCCTATCTTTGATTTCTCCTGGGCCATAAGGTGCCTATCTTTGATTTCTCCTGGGCCATAAGGTGCCTATCTTTGATTTCTCCTGGGCCATAAGGTGCCTATCTTTGATTTCTCCTGGGCCATAAGGTGCCTATCTTTAATTTCTCCTGGGCCATAGGGTGCCTATCTTTGATTTCTCCTGGGCCATAAGGTGCCTATCTTTGATTTCTCCTGGGCCATAAGGTGCCTATCTTTGATTTCTCCTGGGCCATAGGGTGCCTATCTTTGATTTCTCCTGGGCCATAAGGTGCCTATTTTTGTTTTCTCCTGGGCCATAAGGTGCCTATCTTTGATTTCTCCTGGGCCATAAGGTGCCTATCTTTGATTTCTCCTGGGCCATAAGGTGCCTATCTTTGATTTTTCCTGGGCCATAGGTGCCTATCTTTGATTTCTCCTGTACCATAACGTGCCTATCTTTGATTTCTCCTGGGCCATAGGGTGCCTATCTTTGATTTTCCTGGGCCATAACGTGCCTATCTTTGATTTCTCCTGGGCCATAGGGTGCCTATCTTTGATTTCTCCTTGGCCATAAGGTGCCTATCTTTGATTTCTCCTGGGCCATAAGGGGCCTATCTTTGATTTCTCCTGGGCCATAACGTGCCTATCTTTGATTTCTCCTGGGCCAGAAGGTGCTTATCTTTGATTTCTCCTGGGCCATAGGGTGCTTATCTTTGATTTCTCCTGGGCCATAGGGTGCGTATCTTTGATTTCTCCTGGGCCATAAGGTGCCTATCTTTGATTTCTCCTGGGCCACAAGGTGCCTATCTTTGATTTCTCCTGGGCCATAAGGTGCCTATCTTTGATTTCTCCTGGGCTATAGGGTGCCTATCTTTGATTTCTCCTGGGCCATAGGGTGCTTGTCTTTGATTTCTCCTGGGCCACAAGGTGCCTATCTTTGATTTCTCCTGGGCCATAGGGTGCCTATCTTTGATTTCTCCTGGGCCATAGGGTGCCTATCTTTGATATCTCCTGGGCCATAAGGTGCTTATCTTTGATTTCTCCTGGGCCATAATGTGCCTATCTTTGATTTCTCCTGGGCCATAAGGTGCCTATCTTTGATTTCTCCTGGGCCATAGGGTGCCTATCTTTGATTTCTCCTGGGCCATAGGGTGCCTATCTTTGATCTCTCCTGGGCCATGGTGCCTATCTTTGATTTCTCCTGGGCCATAGGGTGCCTATCTTTGATTTCTCCTGGGCCATAAGGTGCCTATCTTTGATTTCTCCTGGGCCATAAGGTGCCTATCTTTAATTTCTCCTGGGCCATAGGGTGCCTATCTTTGATCTCTCCTGGCCATAGGTTGCCTATCTTTAATTTCTCCTGGGCCATAGGGTGCTTATCTTTGATTTCTCCTGGGCCATAGGGTGCCTATCTTTGATTTCTCCTGGGCCATAAGGTGCCTATTTTTGTTTTCTCCTGGGCCATAAGGTGCCTATCTTTGATTTCTCCTGGCCATAAGGTGCCTATCTTTGATTTCTCCTGGGCCATAGGGTGCCTATCTTTGATTTCTCCTGGGCCATAAGGTGCCTATCTTTGATTTCTCCTGGGCCATAACGTGCCTATCTTTGATTTCTTTTGGGCCATAAGGCGCCTATCTTTGATTTCTCCTGGGCGATAGGGTGCCTATCTTTGATTTCTCCTGGGCCATAGGGTGCCTATCTTTGATATCTCCTGGGCCATAAGGTGCTTATCTTTGATTTCTCCTGGGCCATAATGTGCCTATCTTTGATTTCTCCTGGGCCATAAGGTGCCTATCTTTGATTTCTCCTGGGCCATAGGGTGCCTATCTTTGATTTCTCCTGGGCCATAGGGTGCCTATCTTCGATTTCTCCTGGGCCATAAGGTGCCTATCTTTAATTTGTCCTGGGCCATAGGGTGCCTATCATTGATTTCTCCTGGGCCATAAGGTGCCTATCTTTGATTTCTCCTGGGCCATAAGGTGCCTATCTTTGATTTCTCCTGGGCCATAGGGTGCCTATCTTTGATCTCTCCTGGGCCATAAGGTGCCTATCTTTGATTTCTCCTGGGCCATAAGGTACCTATCTTTGATTTCTCCTGGGCCATTAGGTGCCTATCTTTAATTTCTCCTGGGCCATAGGGTGCCTATCTTTGATCTCTCCTGGGCCATAAGGTGCCTATCTTTAATTTCTCCTGGGCCATAGGGTGCCTATCTTTGATTTCTCCTGGGCCATAAGGTGCCTATCTTTGATTTCTCCTGGGCCATAAGGTGCCTATCTTTAATTTCTCCTGGGCCATAGGGTGCCTATCTTTGATCTCTCCTGGCCATAGGGTGCCTATCTTTAATTTCTCCTGGGCCATAGGGTGCTTATCTTTGAATTCTCCTGGGCCATAGGGTGCCTATCTTTGATTTCTCCTGGGCCATAAGGTGCCTATTTTTGTTTTCTCCTGGGCCATAAGGTGCCTATCTTTGATTTCTCCTGGCCATAAGGTGCCTATCTTTGATTTCTCTTGGGCCATAAGGTGCCTATCTTTGATTTTTCCTGGGCCATAGGGTGCCTATTTTTGATTTCTAATGGGCCATAACGTGCCTATCTTTGATTTCTCCTGGGCCATAGGGTGCCTATCTTTGATTTCTCCTGGGCCATAAGGTGCCTATCTTTGATTTCTCCTGGGCCATAACGTGCCTATCTTTGATTTCTCCTGGGCCATAGGGTGCCTATCTTTGATTTCTCCTTGGCCATAAGGTGCCTATCTTTGATTTCTCCTGGGCCATAAGGGGCCTATCTTTGATTTCTCCTGGGCCATAAGGTGCTTATGTTTGATTTCTCCTGGGCCATAGGGTGCCTATCTTTGATATCTCCTGGGTCATAAGGTGCCTATCTTTGATTTCTCCTGGGTCATAAGGTGCCTATCTTTGATTTCTCCTGGTTAATTAGATGAGATTCAATAAGTTGCGCCTCTACGGTCCCGGCGGTTGCAAGAAGAAATATTTTTTTATGTCTCGAGATAAGCAACACTATGTGGTAAACAGTTAAGCTTCCGGCCGCAATGTTTTGGTTCTTTTGTTCTAAGAATGTCCCTCATGTAATTGTGCGATGCATAGTGCATCAAATTGCGAAAGGGGGAACATGCGTGGTTAAATGTGAGCATATAAAGATGTATTTACTACAGTAATATTATTTCTGGCACATTGTTTCGTGGGAAGATTTTTGACATCTTTATTGAGAACCATGGGACATTTTTTAATCATTTTAAACTCAGCAATGACTATTCCTGGACAGGACACCACACCATCGCAGGTTAACTTATCAGGCATACTGATACTCATTTTACAGCTGAGTGGATTGAAGCAAGTGAAATAACGTGTCTTGCTCATAGACAAAAGCCAGGACTCGTACCAAGAATTGAGCCCAGTACCTTTGGAATACAATTTTGACCCTACCACTGAGCCATGTCCTGCGTTTTTAATAGAACTTGTAAGTTAGGGGAGCATAATAGTCATAAGAATGGCCAAATTAGGACATGAAAAGAACTTTAGATTCTGAATAGAAGTCTTTGAATGATGTGAAAAACTCTTGTAGTTTCTAAATGTCTATCATAATTGTTTTCAGTGGTGCAGCAAACTCTGACAAAAAGATTTTGAGTCATTGTCATGCCCCCAGTCAAATGCCATGCCCCCAGTCAAATGCCATGCCTCCAGTCAAATGTCATGCTCCCAGTCAAATGTCATGCCCCCAGTCAAATGCCATTCCCCCAGTCAAATGCCATGCCCCCAGTCAAATGCCATGCCCCCAGTCAAATGCCATTCCCAGTCAAATGCCATTCCCCCAGTCAAATGCCATGCTCCCAGTCAAATGCCATGCCCCCAGTCAAATGCCATGCCCCCAGTCAAATGCCGGTCTCCTAGTCAAATGCCATGCCCCCAGCCAAATGCCATGCCCCCAGTCAAATTCTAGCAGGAATAGCTTTCTCATCTTTTTCAGTGATTTTGTTTTCGGACTGAAATTTACAGAATTTGATTAAGATTGGAGCTGTTTTCCCGGTCATAGCATCACAAATCATCACGAATTAAAAACTGATCAAACTTTGATCAGCCATAATTCAAAAAATACAAGTACTATTTTCGAAATTGAAAAAAACTACAAGTACTATTTTTAAATTAAAAAACTACAAGTACTATTTTCAAAATTCAAAAACTGCAAGTACTATTTCCAAAATTCAAAAACTACTATTTTCAAAATTCAAAACCTGTTCTGCTCAGAATTCGATACCCTTTCCACCAATATCATTTCCCAGTTCTGAATAAAGGTCAAAATTCTTTCCACTAAAAAATAATGACAGAAATAATATTAATGTACATAGTAAATATACATCTTTATATACTTCCCACTTTCACAATTTAATGTACAATTCTTCACACAATTATTACATGGGAATGTTTTTAGAGCACATATTTACCACATTCTGTTGCTTACTAAAGAAATTTGGAAGAGAAAAAATTGACGTTTTTTTTTTTTGCTGCGAATTCGCTTTTCCTGTGGTAACAAAAGTTCCTGTGATTATAACCGCCATTACCGTAGATTTCTTCCAGGCCTTTATCAGTGGAATCTTTTATTAAGTGTTTATTTGTTTCTTCACTGTTTATTTGTTTTATAAACTGTTTATTTGTTTCTTCACAGATACAATGCCAAGAGAAGGCACTGGAAGAGAACAAAACTACACTTCTAGGATGGCATCCCACCATCATGCTACGACTTTGTTGTTCCATGCAATCACCAGTTAACCTTCCGATGAGCATAGACTGTTGATACGAACAGCAGCGCACAACCATTATGATGTCATCATCAATCACCCCTGTTAACCATCTCTTATATTCTACACCCTCAAAGGACGATGTCTTGAAAGGTCACTGGTGACATGAATTTCAGAACATTATCTTGGTTTTTGTCCAGATCAGAAGCGAACAACTTTGTGAACTTTCAAATTGTTTCTATCCGTTTCCCTACAGTAACTTCATAAGTCAATCATTTTTTCTTGAAAAGATAACTGGTTTTGGACTTTGAAAAGATATGGATTCACTTACATTTGATCAGCTGAAAAAATACAATTTAATACCTTTAAAAAGAAATCTGCTAACAGGGAGCATGTCTTCATTGTTATTAATGAAGAAGTTTTTTGTTCATTAAAATGAAAATTAAAAAGTTGCACAAGTGCTTTATGACATGTTTATAATATTACTTGTTCTTTAAATTACAGTTTGCTTTGTTTTGTTGGAGAATTTCATGGATCAATAAATTGTTTTGATTGTGTTTTATCATACACTATTTCATGGATCAATACATTGGTATCTTAAAAATGATGCTGTCTTGTGTTTTATCTTATTTCATGGATCAATAAATTGGTATCTTAAAAATGACGCTTGTCTTTTATCATACAGTTTTCATCAATAAAGTATCTTAAAAATGACGCGGTCTTGTGTTTTATCATACAGTTTTTGAATAAATACGAGAATATTTTAATTTGGCATTTGCTAAAATGAAGCACTTTGTTGTTCAGGGATTCTGAGTTTGTAATCTGTGGTGTTCTGCAGTCAAACACCACATAATGCAGACATAATGCAATTATACCCAGGCCATCACCAGACTACTAAAAACACTTGTTTGGAGTAACCCATCTTGTTGTAAAAAAAAGTGGGGTCGGTAGATGGGAAAAACCTTCTTTTTTTTTTAGCTCATACCATCTTGATCCAAGAAAAAGTGGGGTGGGTAGATGGGCAAAACTTTTTTGTTTTTTTTGAGCTTATGGCTAATTGAAATATCTGTGGGGGGCGAAGTCAAGCTTTTTTATTCACTAAAGCTGTATCATTTCAGATCAAATTAACAAACAATTGTTGAGTAGCAAACATTTTTTTAAGGATGACTCATTGAAATATCTGTACATGGTGAAGTTATGGTTAGTGGTGTTTTTTGTTTTGTTAAAATTGTCCGGGCCTTTGAAATTATTTGTTGGTTTGTTTGTTGAAATGTTTAATGGCATCGGGACTTTGAACTTATCTTGATCTCACAAACTAAGTAAATATCAAGTACTGTAGATTCTTAAAACCCACTGAAAAGTAGGAATTCTCCATTTATCTACTTGGGAAATATTTGTTTAGTATGGAATATGCAAATTTTCTTGGGTATTGAGCAGTGTGTGAAGTTGATTCCTGATCAGTATTTTACTGATTAGTCCTAAACCTGACGTTACTATGAACCAGTAACTGCGAACTAGGAACCAACTACACAAACCCTGTTGAGCATGCAAATTGTAAATATTTTGCCTACTAAACAACTAGCTTGATTCAGAAAGAGGCAGGTGGTGTAGGAGGCTTTCAAAAAGTGTGTGTGTGGGAGGAAGGAGGGGGGGGGGGCATGACCTCTTAGCCTGGGGGCACTTTTCAAGTCGTATGCATAACCCGCATCCTGATCTGTGGATAGAATAAGTGAGCCTAAAACAACTAAGTAAAGTAAAAGGGGCACTTTTCCAATGGGGACACATTCCTCCCGTACATGGGACTGACAAGTCGCCAATTTCCTACTATTGGGACAGTATTTGAGGGACACTTTTTTTTTTCATTTTGAAAAGGGACACTTGTCATTTTTTTGGAAAAGTCGGGGTACCTATGGCAGGGTGCTAGAGACCAAATTAGGCACTTGTATTTACATGGTCACAAGGGGCATGCAACATGTGTATTGGGGCACTTTTAATATAAATAAGATAAAAATCAATACAACAAGTTATGTACCTGCCTCCTTTTATGATGGGAAGGTTAAACAATTCTCAAAAATAAGTCACTTCCATGTAAAACGTACAATCTTCAACTTGTGTTATTGTTATTACCCCTTGTACCCAGTTTCGGTGAATTACGATTATTCTGGGACTTGTATTTCGATCAACACGAAAGGGGCGAGATTGGAATTAAGGGTGATTTTAATTCGTAAATGTACCAGCTGGAGTTTGAATCATCTCCATGGTGTGGTGTCGGTTTGTTTGTAAACATCCACGTTGTGTCCAACACCGAAGTGGATGGAATAGGCGAGATTGGAATTAAGGGTGATTTCAATTCCTAAATGTACCAGCTGGAGTTAGAATCATCTCCATGGTGTGGTGTCGGTTTGTTTGTAAACATCCACGTTGTGTCCATGTAAAATCACTCTGATATTTATCACTGATAAAGTTTGCAGCTCTAGATAGTTCACGACTCCCGATTGATCAAAAATTTGTTTGCTTTTGCTTTTCAAAAAGGCTTTAATCCAGGTTGCCTTTAAAGATCTTAGTGGCATGTAGCAACACCTTTAGTTGAATTTCAGGAAAATATGCAATAAACCTACGAAAATAGAAAATGTATTTCTACTCAAAGTAAGTTAAAATTGACTATTTTAGAGCATTTTGAATTTTAAGGCATAAATTATTGAAATTTAATGACATAATTTCATAACATTGAACAAGAAACATTTTTTTTGTTAAATGGAAGTAGTTAAACATAACCAAGAGGTTTTGATCTCAATCATATCCTGAATCAAAATGAAGCAGGAGAAATCAATCTGATGATTTTCTGGTCTAAAATTTATAACAGACATTTAAAGAATTACATTTAAAGGTTTGTAAGCTGCCTTTCTCTTCCAGAATTATTTTTTTAAACTTTGTTTAGCCATAACTCAGAAACTAAAGGGGCTATTGACATAATTTAAAGACTGGTCCTATAAATTAAAGACTAGTTTTACAATTTAAAGACTAGTCTTATAATTTAAAGACTATAGTCTTACAATTTGAAGACGTCTTACAATTTAAAGACGTCTTACAATTTAAAGATGTCTTACAATTTAAAGACTAGTCTTACAATTTAAAGACTGAGTCTTATAATTTAAAGACTAGTCTTACAACTTAAGGACTAGTCTTACAATTGAAAGACGTATATTACAATTTGAAGACGTTACAATTTAAAAACTAGTCTAACAATTTAAAGACTAGTCTTGCAATTTAAA
Organism: Chiridota heheva; assembly: GCA_020152595.1. Lineage (NCBI taxonomy): Eukaryota > Metazoa > Echinodermata > Holothuroidea > Apodida > Chiridotidae > Chiridota > Chiridota heheva. The sequence goes on along the minus strand of JAIGNY010000279.1, from coordinate 3,610,010 downwards.
GACTAGTCTTACAATGTAAAGCAGTCTTACAATTTAAAGACTAGTCTTACAATCTAAAGACTAGTCTTACAATTTGAAGACTAGTCTTACAATTTAAAGACTAATCTTACAACTTAAAGACTAGTCTTACAATTTAAAGACTGAGTCTTACAATTTGAAGACTAGTCTTACAATTTAAAGATTTCTTATAATTTTAAGACTAGTCTTATAATTTAAAGACTTAAGTCTGATAATTTAAAGACTAGTCTTACAATTTAAAGACTAGTCTTGCAATTTAAAGACTAGTCTTACAATGTAAAGCAGTCTTACAATTTAAAAACTGGTCTTACAATTTGAAGACGTCTTACAATTTGAAGATTAGTCTTACAATTTGAAGACTAGTTTTACAATTTAAAGACTAATCTTACAACTTAAAGGCTATTCTTACAACTTAAAGACTAGTCTTACAATTTAAAGACTAGTCTTACAATTTAAAGACTAGTCTTACAATTTAAAGACATCTTATATTTTAAAGACTAGTCGTATAATTTAAAGACGTCTTATATTTGAAAGACTAGTTTTATAAATTAAAGACTAGTCTTATAATTTAAAGACTAGTCTTATAATTTAAATACTAGTCTTATAATTTAAAGAATATATATATATATATATATTTATATATATACTGTGTATATATGAATCCCCATGTCCATTTACCTGTTAAAGAAACATGAAATACTCATTAGGAGTTATAAGACCACGAAATAAGGAAGACACAATAGAAAGAAATGATATTACAGCATTTCATTATAATTGTTATAATTTAAATATATATTCTTATATTATATTCTTTGATCATCATCATCATATCGAGCAAACAAGGAAATATTCAAGTTTAAAGCTCTTTCTTATCTGTGTAGAAATGACTGGTGAAGGAATTATACTATTCTTTGATAAAGCACCAATAAAATTAAGTGAGGCTGAAATAAGTAAACACATAAATTTTCATGAAAGTTCATGGACGCACATAAAGTTACAGCATCAGGGCCATAATTATCCTTCAAGGGAGGCGTGGGCATGGAGCAATACTTATCCTCCAAAAGGGGAAACAGTGTTTTTTTAAACCTTACCTATTTTTGAGCTCTTTTAATGCAGAAGTACATTGAAGTTAGTCTCTCCACAAGCTCAAGCTGGATATACCAACAGCAATCACAGGACCACGGGTACTCCATATTGATTATAATTTAAAGGGGTCAAGCAGGTTTATCGTATATGAGAGTGGACTTCAGCGAAACAAAAGTGATGAAAAAAGCATTCAAAAATCTTATTCTGTTAAGGAGATATTCAAGTTTAAAGCTCTTTCTTATCTGTGTAGAAATGACTGGTGAATGAATTCTACTATGATGGAAAGTTGGGTTTTATTCTCACATTCTTCATACCTGTAAGCTCTCAAGTTTCACTGTGAGACTCAGCTCCCGGTATTATCTCACGGTCAAATCTTCAAATCTCATGTTAATTTTCTAAACAATTTAAATCTTTAACCAATCTCCAGGTTGAGGGTACCAATCTCCAGATTTTTGGGTTGACAGGTCTGCATTCTTATCAATTGTTAATGTTTTTTTAATTTCATTAATTACAATTTAATTATTAACTGACCTCTCAAAGACCCCGCTTGTACAGACCTGTATCAGTAACTCCATGATGTGAACACCATTGGCCATTCAAATTTTACTTTAAATGAAATAATATATATAAATATATATGTACAAAAAATTCCATTCTGCTGTAAAAAAGCATGCTCAAAGCTGACTGCCACATTAAAAGTTAGAAATATTGCACAGTTAGCTGGACACAAAGGTATTAAAAACATTTGATCAAAATATAATTGACAGATGAGCTGAAATAAGGGTAACGATCAAAAGAGTGATATTGCCGTACGTATCAACAATAAATACAATGCACTAAACAAATACTTCTAGGATGTTCATAAAAATGTTCAAATAATATAATTTGTCTACGTTAATTTAGTCCCTAAAAATGATTAACATATCTTTGATGCTATATATTAATGTCCCTTACAATATATTTCTGCTAATTATTAACATTTTTAGTTTTATTTAGATTTTTTTTTTTACGGTGAGTAGAAGCTATCTGGCAACAAATTGATGACATTAGTAAAGACTGCTTCTGCAATGTATGACATCACTGCAATTTATTTTGAGACACTATTACCCCTTAAAGTACAATACTTTTCCTTCACAAAAAAAGATTACTTTGAAGCATTAATAACCTCATTTTTAGAATTTATTTTGTTAATATTTAAAAGGCTAAATAGGCAGGATTTGAAAAAGGAAAGGGGGTACTCCCCTACCCCCACCTCTTTCCGATTTTATATCTTTTGTATGGTGTATTAGATTTGTATTTTTGCATCTCCCGCTCCCCCCATACACATTTTCGGTAAACAAATACAACACCCAAGAATTGAATAATGAAGTTTAAAAATCTTTTAATTGTTTTAACTGGGTTTCTAACGCGAATACAATCCTTATGGTAGTTGCGCTTTTCACTTCCATACCTGAGTACACACCTGCATGCTGCCAGGTGGAACTGTCCCCCTACCCTATGTCTCACAATGCCTCCTACCCTATGTGACACATGGCATCCCAACCTATGTCACACTCAGTGTTACTAGTGGCATACCACCCCATGTCTCACATGACATCCCATCCCATGTCTCACATGACATCCCATCCCATGTCCCACATGGCATCCCACCACTTGTCCAACATGACATCCCATGTCCCACATGGCATCCCACCCTATGTCCCACATGACATCCCATGTCCCACATGGCATTCCACCCTATGTCCCACATATAATTCCAATATATATCATACATGGCATCCCATCCTGTCCCACATATCCAACCATATTTCCCACATTGCATCCCACCACATGTCCCACATGACATCCCATAGGCTCTATAAGCAGTCTCGCCCTAGCTATCAGTCCGTGATTGAGCATAATAAGTATAAAAGTATGTCAGTTCATATAATAACTTATGCAAATGAACTGTTGAATAAGACATTAAAGGCAGAGTCAAATAATTATACCTGATATAGCCCTTGGTGTATACCACATGGTATATATTCTATCCTATGTCCTGCATGGCCCCCATCCATGTCCCACATGGCATCCCTCCCTATGTGCATATGCAGTCACAACCTGTCACACTCCCTGACTGAGCATACTAAGTAGAAAAGTCTTATCAGTTCATATACTGCAGCAACTTTATGCAAATGACCACAATAATAAAGGCAGAGTTTAAATATTTTGGAAAATTTAAACCTCCAGTGTTGTGAGAGACACTTGAGGATCTCTGAAGAATTTAGGGAAATCATATCATCTCACAGTTATCTTCTAAGGAAATATTAAATGTTTTGTAGACTTTTCAAGGAAACTAGTCTTCAACCTGTCTTAAGTGTCTCTCAAAAACTTGCAACATTTTGTAAGGGAATACCAGCCTTTCTTCCATGAGGATATCTGGAGAAACTTTACACTTTTTCTGAGGAACTCTGAAGAAACTTTAACATTTTCTGAGGATTTCTCAAAAATAAAAAAATTCTAAATAAATTTTAGGAAAAACTGGACGGCTGGATGGCGGGCCAGGACGGATGAAATTGTCATTACATAGGTTTGCATTATGTTTTGCATGCTCACCAAAAATGTAACTTGTGCATGGTAATGGTATTGAACTAGTAGTATACACATATATTTGTTTGTTTGTTGAGATTTAAGAGCACTGCAGCAGCCAATATCAAATGTGCCAGGAGGGTGTTAAAAATTCATGGTGCTAGAATAAAGAGAAAAATAAATACAAATAAAAAGATTTGCACATATAAATGTATTTCAATAAAAATAAGGATTTGCATACCTATTACAATGTATTCATAACCCGTTTTGTTAACTGGACTTTTTACCAACAGCACTTAATAATGACTTCATTTCTCCAAAAAGAATGTCCACCATCTTGGTCAAAATGAAGTGACCGCCCTTTTCAATTAATACCGCTCTTTGAAGGTCAGTGTCTGCAAAGAAAAAATCAATATGAGCATTACAATTTGACCACACATTCTATTTTCCTTGTTATTTTCATCTTAAATGTAAACTAGTTATGTTGTGACATGAATTTAATATATCCCAAGGTCCAAGTCATAGATTCCATAATGAATACAGTGATATCGAGTTACAATTAAATCTTCCCATTAGTAAAGGCACTGCTTAAACATTTGTCCTGCAATTTTGAAGCAACAAATTAAACCACATCATTCAACAAGATTAACTTTGCATCATTACATTGAGGTATAAATAGGTCTAAGCTCAATAGTTCATGTCACCTTTCCCCAGCAGCAAAGACAAACAATGCCAGCATCGATTACAGTTACTACTTACATTACAAATTCAGATGTGTGTCACTAAAAATACCACCATAACACCAGTGGGAGTAGTTGTTATCTTGAAGGAGCATAGATAAGGTGAAACTGTATACAGTTTTGCGGTTTGGGAAACAAAGAAATATATCACTTTTGCTCTGACCGGCCCTGCTCCATTTGAAGGCCGGTTGAGATGTTCCTGGTTTTAAGCAGAGCCATTACTAATGCCATGGTGCATTTATCTGAAGAATTGACAAAACTCGCAATCTCAAAACATAACTCTACAAGCTATCTCTCAGGATTATGTATGGGCTGAAAAGATGTCAGCGACCAACTGATTGAACCTCAGCTACTCCCGCTCAATCGTGCACATGATGAATGCAGCAGAATCGAGTGGTAAAATACTGGTCACTCATGATGCTGGCTTGATACACATAACAAATACATAAAAAACATGGTAGCGAAACATTAAGAAAACACAGTGAGAATAGAGATGTATTGAAAATTTAAAACATAAAAAATCATTTGATGACTCCTAGGCAAATGGGCAATACTGATCAAAAGTGAGAAAGAGATTCTTTGGGAATAAAACTTGGTGGTTCTAGAATTTCTGAAGAAAATGGGGAATGACCTGAGGGAGGTGGGCGGAAGTATGCACTATGCAGAGTGCTGAAATTCTAGTTCCCCTAATACTAACAGAGAAATTTCCCATTTTTTGTCCCCCTGAGAGGTGACCATTCCTTTGCTTCTTATTTCCCCAAAAACTTGTCTCCCTGTTGCCGCCGCTCTTACAAAAGGCATAACACCATGAACACCAGAGGAAAGTAAAGCACCCATGCAGAACCGTCCTTATCCTAACAGGTTAGGTATAGGGTTAGGCTTTAAAACCAAGCAGTACCATCCTCATCCTAACAGGTTAGGTATAGGGTTAGGCTTTAAAACCAAGCAGAACCATCGTCACCCTAACAGGTTAGGTATAGGGTTAGGCTTTAAAACCAAGCAGAACCATCCTCATCCTAACAGGTTAGGTATAGGGTTAGGCTTTAAAACCAAGCAGATCCATCCCCATCCTATCAGGTTAGGTATAGGGTTAGGCTTTAAAACCAAGCAGAACCATCCTCATCCTAACAGGTTAGGTATAGGGTTAGGCTTTAAAACCAAGCAGAACCATCCTCATCCTAACAGGTTAGGTATAGGGTCAGGCTTTAAAACCAAGCAGAACCATTCTCATCCTAACAGGTTAGGTATAGGGTTAGGCTTTAAAACCAAGCAGAACCATCCTCATCCTAACAGGTTAGGTATAGGGTTAGGCTTTAAAACCAAGCAGATCCATCCCCATCCTATCAGGTTAGGTATAGGGTTAGGCTTTAAAACCAAGCAGAACCATCCTCATCCTAACAGGTTAGGTATAGGGTTAGGCTTTAAAACCAAGCAGAACCATCCTCATCCTAACAGGTTAGGTATAGGGTTAGGCTTTAAAACCAAGCAGAACCATCCTCATCCTAACAGGTTAGGTATAGGGTTAGGCTTTACAACCTTCATGTATGTTGGGCAATATATCACTTTCCATCACGTACCTTTAAATTTATCCACAGTCCTTACACCATCTTTGTACCAGACGGAACATTGAGGTGGTACACCAATCTTACTGATGACTTCGTGGGTTATGTCCATCTCAACAAAATCATCTTTATCACCATGGACGACTAGACAAGGTTTTTTACATTTGGCAAGAGTTATGATATCTTTTTCAAACTGCACGAAAAAAAGAAAAACAAGTAAAAATTATTGCTTCTGTAGGGCAAGACAGCAAATAATATATTATTTTTGACAAACAAATAAGCCATGTCACATTTCCAATTTATAAAGGATTTATTACAAAATGTCTTTGCGCCAAATGAATCGTGAATGTTAATTTTCATTTAATAGGTTTGGTTTGGTAAGGTTTAACGGCACCGCGACAGTCAAAGTCTAACTTGCCAAGAGGGTGGTAAATAATTAAGGTGCAAAGGTTAGGAAAGAGATGATTACAAAAGGAGGAAAGGATGAAGAGCAGTGAAAATTTTAAATGAAATATGTTGTAGAAGAAAAGGTGGTAAAAAGGAGAGAGGGAGAGGGATGTGAGATAGGAAAGGATGGGGGTGTGGGGAGATTAAATCAAGTGGAAAAGGTTGCTGTTGCAGAGAAAGGTGATGATATTGAAGGGGGGTTGTTTTTGAAGAAGTCGGAAATAGTGGTGGCAGGGGATAGGAAAGTTCTGGTGTCCTCTATCACTTGATAGAGAGACTTACAAAGAAATAAATTGGTGAAAAGACCATGTTGATTCTGTCCAGCCAAATTCTTGAAGATCTTTGGACATGTAGCATTTGTTATATTGGTTAAAAGATCATTAAAATCTGAGCACATTTTGAAGGTTTTTTTTTTTTTTTTTTTAAACATGTGTGGTTAAAGAGCTCAAAATCACCTGTCCTAAATCTTAGTCACTAAAAATGATGGGAGTGTTTACTTCTGCTAGAATGTTTGGCTTGGCAAAAACTTTCGGTCAAACTTGCTGTGTCACTTTAAAGAATTGTGATAGACATTAAAAAAACACAATGGATTTACCCAAGAAAATACCAAGGTGTTGTAAAACTCCCCCTAAGGTCTTTGACTTGTCCATGTATAAAGAGAGCTTGGTAATAGCTTTTTGTACTGTGATAAGTGCACTTTATTGGGATCTACTTATACAATTCCCTTACAGTCAAAGCTGGGAGTCAAAGTAGAATACCATAGTAAGACTCTAATCCCGGTGGCCATCCTGCCTTAGCTGAAAGCAGGATTTGATAAAGGACTTTTATAAAGTGTTATTGATTAGATGGTAGAAGGTGGGGAAGATTGAAAAACTCAGGCAGTGAGTAAGAAGGAACTTGAGAGTAAAGGTTGTAGAGAGAGACATAAGTGTAATGAGATAACTTGAAATACATTTTTGAGAGGAAATTGTTACAGGTGTGCTTTCTAGAGAACATTTTGTGTGCAGCAGACTTTTATCACACAAGGTCACCCTGTAATGCATCACAAATTCACATAAAAAATGCAACTTCATGCCTGCAATTTAGAAACACGATAAAATGGACAATGTCTAACTGATTTTAATGAAATTTACTATCATGGTGATGGCTTTCACAAAGTTATTCCGTTAAGGAGATATTTAAGTTTAAAGAGTGGTATAATTTATGTAGAAACGACTGAAATCAGACTAGTTGTGACTTCACAGCCTCAGATTTAAAAAGTCTTTGTATTCTATCATATTTTGTCCTGCCATTTTGACCCTTAAAAATTATGTCCAGAAAGTAATAAAACAGAATCTAATAAGGGAAATTATAATTTACCACCTACAGAAAGCTTGAGGAAAAATAATTAGAACAGTCAAAAAATAATAATTTTCTTTAAAATACATTAACAATTGTTAAGAATGTGAGGATGAGGTCGCCAACCTTCTATAGTAAATTTACTATCCCAGTCATTTCTACACAAATATATAAAAATATGTAAAAAAACACAGTGGTCATATTTTCATGGTCATTTTACTTTTAAGGTCCCCCTCAAAATATACTCGGGTACATTTCAGCCCCTCACCCCAACCCTCTTTGGTGACACTGGGAAGATATCAGAGCTTATCTCTGTAACGGAACAAGATATTGGAGTAGTTTCTTCACCATTAGGTTTATATCAAAGTCCTCTTTCTTATGAAATCAACTTATCTCAACTAAACCTTTAATGCAATTTAGCTAATCTTGCCTCTACATGTCAATATACCTTTAGCATTCACTTGGTTGGTGCCACCTCACTTCCTGGAGATGACGTTATTTGCTGGAGTGAAAACAAAGCTTTGCGCGTGTCTGTGTGTGTTCAATGTGTGTGTGTTGATATGGCATGCAAACAAACAGAGCTGATCGCTTTGTTTTCACTCCATAACGCGCGGTTACTATGTGGTCTGATAACCTCGGGTCACAAAGTTCCCAGATGTCCAACCAAGTGAATAGAGGAATTTATCATGACTCTTAACTCAACTGGACTCCATTTTGCAGGGTAGCAGTGTCGTTGCGTTTCACGTGTCTTCACACAGCTCAGTCACATCACACGTACAACAAACATACTCCATGCTAACCTAGCAGTATCAGTTCAGCAAATTTTACTATTTGCATTTTTTTAATCCCTTCCGATTTTACTTTATATTTTCCGTAAGTTTGATATTTTCACCGGGTATACGATAATGTTAACGGCAGCTGATTGTTCGTTATACTCAGACAAAGCTTAAATACCTGATATAAAGTGCTCGCTGCAAATCCTAGTGTGTAAAGGTCTACCGTAGGTTGAAAGCCATTGCATTGTACAGCAGAAACCTACTTCGAACGTCAATCAGGATCAGATGGAAATCTAGAAAATGTCTTTTTATTTCCCGCACACTTCTATTAGTGCAACCAACGGCACAGCAACATTCCGGCATAATTATCTTACAAAAATAATCTTATATAACAACATGCAAATGTACTGTATGTAGGTCTACTGAAGTGGACAGCAGACGACAGTGGTATTGCCCGACAAAATGGCGATATAAACAAGATCATGTTACCTTGTGACATCACCCTTATAGAGTATTAATTGACCTGTAATAGGAATGGGCCAAATTCCTACCTGTGGGAGGATCAGAGCTACCCAGAGAATCGTGAGGCACAGGTAAACTAACATTTGGGGCCCCTCATTAACAAAAAATACACTGTGGTTATATTTTCATGGTCATTTTACTTTTATGGTCCCCCAAAAAATATACTCGGGTATATTTCAGCCCCTCATCCAAACCCTCCTCTTGGCGACACTGGGAAGATATCTAATAACAAGTGGTTAGCTCAATTGGTAGAGCACCCGCTTTCCAGCTGAAAGGCCGTGCATGGGTTCAATACCCGGTTGAGGTGTACCAAAGACTTACAAAAATGAGACCTGCTGCCCTCTAGCTTGGTGCTCAGCATAAGGAATCAGAGCAGGTTAATGATGCAGGCTTGTGCACTGTTTGTCATTTGCCCCTTGGGGGTTTCTATTGTAAAGCACTCTGCATACTGTGTGGTAGGGTGCTATACGAGAACTGCATATCATTATTATCTACCTACTGTGGTGTAGCGGTTATCATAACTGTCTACAGACCACGAGACCCTGGGTTCAAGCCTGGGTTGGGTAGACACGCCAGTGCACCACAACTGGTTATCAAAGGCCGTGGACATTGACTTGGTTGTCGATGTTATGTCTGTCCGTATGTCGTACCTGTGTTCTCGTCCGGGTCGATAATGCGTTTCGTGATAGCATTTGTACTATCATAACCGAATACGCAGGCAACGACCCAGTTATTGTAATTGTGTGTTCAACTCTCTCTCCTATCATTATTAATGTGCCAACGAATCATACAAAATATGAGGCAATTAATTACTTAACCTGTACTTGCAAACTGTGATAAGAACTGCATATCATTATCATTATTAATGTGCCAACGAATCATAAAAAATATGAGGCAATTGATTACTTACCTGCTCCCAATTCATTACACAAGCCTCGTACACGCTGTAAATTTGAGACATTTTAGTTCTTCCTTGAAGACCAACGGCAACAAAGAAAGGATGACACAAGAAGGTCAACGCCCTTCCTAGCAATGGCACATGACACAGCCAGTACAGCAGGCTTCCCAGGAATTTGTACAAGGCATAGGGCTGTACAAGTCTGAAATGAACAAGGTGTTGTGTTGATCACCATGGCAATTATCATGCTCTCCAAATGAAAATTGTTTGAATAATTATTACATGATTTTTAGTTTGTTGAATAATTAATTACTTGTTGAATAATTGATTGGTAGGTAATCACAAGGGAGTCAGGTAGCTCAGTTGGTGGAGCACATGACTGAGATGCTGGAGGTACTGGGTTCAAGTTCAAGCCCCGGTCAGGTCTAACACATTTTTATGCAAACAGATAATAAGCCAAACATCAAAGCGGAAGTACGTCGTTTACAGCTCCTGCTCCCCATTCAGCTGTTGAGAGAAGTGTCAATGGTTGAATTGGCGCTCGCCGTTGTTCGGAGGGGATGTTAAGCCTTCAGTCTTGATGGTAGGACAGTCACCCAATCAAGAAGAGAAGTGTGAAAACACTTCCCGTGCTGTCCCATCCTGGTCCAGTCAAGTGCAAGTTTCTGTGTGCCAATTTTTCTGGCTGCAAGAGAACTTATTTGGTGGCTAATTGATCCAGTGCTTTGAGGCCCTGGCAAAAAGCGCTATATAAATCAGAAGTCTAAAGATAGATAAGTTGTCTACTAACTGTGGTGTAGCAGTTATCATACATGTTTACAGACCACGAGGCCCTAGGTTCAAGCCTGGGTTGGGTAGACACACCAGTGCACCACAACTGGTTATCAAAGGCCGTGGACATTGACTTGGTTGTCGATGTTATGTCTGTCCGTATGTCGTACCTGTGTTCTCGTCCGGGTCGATAATGCGTTTCGTGATAGCATTTGTACTATCATAACCGAATACGCAGGCAACGACCCAGTTATTGTAATTGTGTGTTCAACTCTCTCTCCTATCATTATTAATGTGCCAACGAATCATACAAAATATGAGGCAATTAATTACTTAACCTGTACTTGCAAACTGTGATAAGAACTGCATATCATTATCATTATTAATGTGCCAACGAATCATACAAAATATGAGGCAATTGATTACTTACCTGCTCCCAATTCATTACACAAACCTCGTACACGCTGTAAATTTGAGACATTTTAGTTCTTCCTTGAAGACCAACGGCAACAAAGAAAGGATGACACAAGAAGGTCAACGCACTTCCTAGCAATGGCACATGACACAGCCAGTACAGCAGGCTTCCCAGGAATTTGTACAAGGCGTAGGGCTGTACAAGTCTGAAATGAACAAGGTGTTGTGTTGATCACCATGGCAATTATCATGCTCTCCAAATGAAAATTGTTTGAATAATTATTACATGATTTTTAGTTTGTTGAATAATTAATTACTTGTTGAATAATTGATTGGTAGGTAATCACAAGGGAGTCCAGTAGCTCTGTTGGTAGAGCACATGACTGAGATGCTGGAGGTACTGGATTCAAGTTCAAGCCCCGGTCAGGTCTAACACATTTTTATGCAAACAGATAATAAGCCAATCATCAAAGCGGAAGTACGTCGTTTACAGCTCCTGTTCACCATTCAGCTGTTGAAAGAAGTGGCAATGGTTGAATTGGCGTTCGCCATTGTTCGGAGGGGACGTTAAGCCGTCAGCCTTGATGGTAGGACAGTCACCCAGTCAAGAAGAGAAGTGTGAAAACACTTCCCGTGCTGTCCCATCCTGGTCCAGTCAAGTCCAAGTTCCTGTGTGCCGATTCTTCTGGCTGCAAGAGAACTTATTTGGTGGCTAATTGGTCCAGTGCTTTGAGGCTCTGGCAAAAAGCGCTATATAAATCGGATGTCTAATGATAAATAAGTTGTCTACTAACTGTGGTGTAGCGGTTATCATACATGTCTACAGACCACAAAGCCCTGGCTTCAAGCCTGGGTTGGGTAGACACGCCAGTGCACCACAACTGGTTATCAAAGGCCGTGGACATTGACTTTGTTGTCGATGTTATGTCTGTCCGTACGTCGAACATGTGTTCTCGTGCGGGTCGTATTAAGCGTTTCGTGATAGCATTGTTGCTATCATAACCGAATACGCAGGCGACGATCCCGTCATTGTAACTGTGTTCACTCGTCGTCGGGCGATAAATAAGTTACAGTTGGTCATGCAAATTAGCACTCTTCAGAAGATTAAAATGACTTATCATTTTTTTTTTTGAAAACAATTATGCAGACTTTATAACTGATCCAAAATGAGTAGGAGATTGCAATAGTTAGTTGTTTTTGAGTGGGTATTGGATACTGAAGAGGTGATTGGAAGTTGAATTGATTGGTTGATAAATAAATGATTGTTCATTGAATATATGATTGGTATCCCCTAATTGATTGATTGTTGAATGAAAGATTGGTTGTTGACTAACTGATCGGTTGTTAGCTACTGCATCATTATACTCCCAAACATTCATTATGCTCTTTAAGTCAATTACTTTTCGTTCACTCATCTTCACCTTCAGTCTTCAAAATGTTATGGTCACAGGACATGTTCTCATGACTGGTCCCTTTATCCCAAACTCTCCATTGGTGATGTAAATTTTAATCATTCCCCCTCCTCAACAATTCTAGGTGTATTAGTGGATTGCAATCTAAATTGGCAACTTCACATAGATTGTATCTGTAATAAATTAGCAAAAGGTACTGGTATATTAAATAGATTAAGAACACATTTTCCTGAACATATACTTAAGATGCTATATAATACTTTGATTTTGCCGTATATATCATATTGTAATGTCGCCTGGGGTGGTGCTTATCCTTCTCACATACAAAAGCTTTTCTTTTGCAAAAACGTGCCATTCAATTGTCACTGGTAGTCCTTTTAATGCCCATACCGCCCGATCTTCTTTAAATTGAGAACTCTTAATATATTTGACCTCCATAAATACCAACTTGCTATAACCATGTATCAATATAAGAATAACAATTTACCCAATGCTTTTGACCATTTTTTCTCGCAAAACTTTTACAAAACCAGAGGTCATAATGATTACCGTATTCCGAAATTTAGGCTTACACTATCCCAACATTGTTTAAGATATACGGGTGTAAAAGTCTGGAATGACATACCGCAAGATATTAAAAACGTAAATAATGTCAAAACATTTAAGTTTCATCTTAAGAATTACTTTCTAAGCTTATATGATTCTATCTAATTCTGAATTGATTTTTTTGTCCACTTTTTTCTTAAGATACCCCGTTTAATAATGTTGACTATTGATATATGATTTCTTTTCTTTTTTTCATGTTAAGTTTGTGTCGTAACATATTTGTTAATTATGTTTTTCATGGGGGTTTCTGCCTCGATAAGCCTTTCTGGCTTGAGCAGATAACCCCCACTATCCCTTGCAAATTGTCACAAATGTATGTAAAGCTCAATTATTATTTTCTTAACCTGTATATTGTTGTATTTGCAAGAGAGTGAAAATAAAGTTACAATCAATCAATCAATCAATCCTTATGGAATAATCTACCACTAAACATTCACCAACTAAATTCTGTAAGTATTTTCAAAACTCTAGTCTCACTTGCTTGATCTATAATCATTTTTCTTTCCTCTAGAAGCACTTTGAGACTATTGCAATTTGTCCTTTACAAATTCCTCTTATTATTATTCCAGAGAATGGAGTGATGATTGATGGCTTGACACAAATGTCACGTCACAAAATTTTAAATTTGTCACGTCTCAAATGTCGCATAATTTTTAATATCTTTTGCACAGAATGTCACATCAGTTTTGCCTTTGTCACATTTGCTTGGCATAGATTCAATGACCAGTTGACCAGTGATACTCATAGAAAGAATCATTTGGTTGTGTCTGTTTTAAGAAATATGGAATCCACTACTAAAATACAACATCAAATTACCAAAGAGTATAAACGAAGGGGTAAAACATGTCACAAAATGTGAGACAAATTTTACGACATCCGTTCGTTCATTTTTTGTCACATTTTAACAGATTTTTGGACAATACAATTTCGTCAAAAAATTACCAATGAGTATAAACGAAGGGGTGAAACATGTCACAAAATGTCAGACAAATTTTACGACATCCGTTTGTTCATTTTTGTCACATTTTGTCACAAAAATGTCAAAATGTCACAGATTTTTGAACAATGAAATTTCGTCAAAAAATTGTCACGGATGCTCCATTCTTTGTTATTCTTATTACAACGCTTACTTGTGAGGTCTTGCACCAGCCCCCGACAACAAACACACAGATTGCACTTTGTCCCGAAAATCATCTGAAGCAGACAGGTGTGCTGCAGTGTGAGCTCCCAATGAGTGACCGAACACCATCTCCACTCTGAGAAAATGTAAAGAACAAGTCTAAGAATTTCATAGGCAAGATTTGGGGGAGGAAGGGGGTGCTCCCCCACCCCCCACTTTTTCCAAATCTATAACTTTTGAATGGTGATTGTTTTGTGTTTTGTGAATTTCCCCCCACTTTTGATTTTCCCCCACCCCCTTCCCCCTTCTCCCCACACTTACGGGAGAAAAATCTGCCTATGAGTTTCATAAACCCTTCATGAGAATGGAACAAATTCATCCCATGTGCACAGAGTTACATACACCCAAATGTTATCAAATAACAAACTAAACTAAACATCATTACTTTCTACCAGTATTTGTAAATCACTTACCTTGTTTTACATCGTTTATATCAATCCTTCCTAATTTGCATATACAAATCTTTAATGTTTTACATTGTTTATAACAATCCTTCCTAACTTACATATACAAATCTTTAATGTTTTAAATTGTTTATATCAATCCTTCCAAATTTGCATATACAAATCTTTAATGTTTTACATTGTTTATATCAATCCTTTCTAATTTGCATATACAAATCTTTAATGTTTGACATTGTTTATATCAATCCTTCCTGATTTGCATATACAAATCTTTAATGTTTACATTGTTTATATCAGTCCTTCTAATTTGCATATACAAATCTTTAATGTTTTACAATGTTTATATCAATCCTTTCTAATTTGCAGATACAAATCTTGAATGTTTTACAATGTTTATATCAATCCTTCCTGATTTGCATATACAAATCTTGAATGTTTTACATTGTTTATATCAATCCTTTCTAATTTGCATATACAAATCTTGAATGTTTCACATTGTTTATAACAATCCTTCTAACTTGCATATACAAATCTTTAATGTTTTCCATTGTTTATATTAATCCTTCCTAATTTGCATATACAAATCTTTAATGTTTTACAATGTTTATATCAATCCTTCCCAATTTGCATATACAAATCTTTAATTATGTCAGGTATTCTAATCTAACATTTCAGTTTTATTTATTCATCATCTTTTCATTTCAATTTTTTACTTGGTTCTTTTGCATGAAATATATGTTTCCATGTTTTACACTTTGCTATTTTAAATTTGTATGGTGGCTTATTATGGACATGTGACAAAAATAAAATCAATTGCAAAAGTCAAGTAATAGGAGCATTCTTTAGCATGGTCCAAATACATCTTCGTCCAAGCATGGAGACTCAGTTAATAGCTCCATGGTCCAAGATACATCAATTGGAAGCATCTCATTAATCTTCCTTCTAGTCTGATCTTAAAGATCTTATGGGCAGGTGGCAACAGCTTGACTTTAATTAGAAGAATATATATGCTAGAAACCACAGTTTCTTTATTAATTTTTATCTAAGGGCCACCATTTGACAACAGCCTCAAGCTGCGGGCCAATCACGTGGCAAAACCAGCATCAAATGACAAACAAAACCCGTCAAAACAATCCCTGAAAACAAACAAGCTGATTGCAGGCGTGATAAGGATGTATGCCAGATGTCAGCGGTTCTTGTATCCAACTTCCTTTAACATTCTGCGAGTATGCCCATTTTACAGCGGAACTACAGATAACATTTAATTTGATAAGCTGTAATGTTCTAGTGCGCTGAACTGTCTTGGAAAACCCAAAATAAACAAGATTTTGTGATTTTTACCGATCTCATTCGGATTGATCGGGACGTACTATTTTTTTTTTTTTCCACTATGACTATTGCTCACGAGCCAATTTGGATTTCCAGCAGGCCAGATTTGGCCCTTGGGCCGCCTATTAAGAATCACTGCTATAAACCATGAAAATATCATCAAAATCATTTTAAATTTTAGAGCCTTATTATAATAAATTATGCAAATTTGATTATTTTTGTGACATCACAACAAGAAAACCTATGATTTTCCTTATGTAATTGTTGTTCAATTCTTCACCACCATTATTTAAATGGGGCAAATAAATAAAACCAAAAGATTTTGAATTTCCATCATACCCCCTCTATAAAAAACTTAGCAGGAGCAAAAAGGTTTAATGACTTTCAGTGAATAAAATTTAGACATAATCTTAAAGAATTACATTAAAGGAATATTCCCATGTTTTTTTGTAATCTTTCATGAAAAAGAGAAAAAGTTTAAACACAATTTATTACAAAAATCATCTTGATATGTTATTCCTACCAGGAGATATTCAAATTCACAAAAAATACCAATAAAGGAATAGGAAAAGGCTCAGTATGACATCACAGCAACACATTCTCCCACAAAGTGTATGTATTTCACTAAAATCTATCATCCTTTTTATTAGTAAAACCTGCTCGAAAAATAAATTGAATATATGACTGGTTCTAAGTATTAAACCTTCGTTTGTTATGAGTGTCCCACAGAAGGAAACTCACTAAATAACATCAATAATATTTAAGGAAAATTGCAGGTTAAATCGTTGTTAAACTCAAACCTGGAACTTCCATTATATATCAGTCATGTGGTCGACCAAGTCGGCCATTGTCTGCTTCAGAATCTGTTAAAGGATTAGTTCAGGGGTCAAGCAAGTTTATCAGATATAAAAGAGGACTTCAAACGAACAAAATGGTGAAGAAAGCAATCAAAAATCTTATCCCATTAAGGAGATATATAAGTTTGGAATCATTTGTGTAGAAACAACTGAAATCAGATTAGTTGTGATGTCAGATTCCTCAAAGTCTTTATGTATTCTATCAAATTTTGTCCTGTAATTTGTGCCTTAAAAACCATTGGATATGTCAGGAAAGTAGTAAAACAGAATCTTGTCAGGGTAATTATAATTAACCACCTGAAGAAAGTTTGAAGGAAAAATACTTCAAATACTTAAAAAGTTACGTAAGTGTTCTTAAAAATGCATTAACAATTGTTAAGAATGTGAGGATGAGGGCGCCAACCCTCCATAGTAGACTAACTACGTAACATCAGTCTTTTACAGTGTATATACAGATAAGACAGAACTTGAAACTTTCATATCCCTTCAATGGAATAAGATATTAAAGTACTGTAGTTTGTTCAACCTTTGTTTCTTATAAAGTTCTGTTTCATATGCCTGACCACTAAACTAATCCTTTAATTCTAACAGTTTCTGATCAATCATCAGGCTAGGGCTTACCTATCAAAACTCATTGCTCGTATAAAGCCTTCAATCACTTCTGCTTTGTGCTCCGTTGTGTGCTTGTAACAACCGGATGGTGGAAGATCTGTCCAGCCCTGGCCTAGAAGGGAGAAAATGAAAGATTTAATTCATTCCTCTTTGGTTACAACTGATTTTGAGAACCACCCTAATGTGACAAATAAAGATAATATATACATATGATTTCTAGCAGTCTCTGAAGCCTTAATTCTATACAGTGTGCTTTAGCAGCTGCAAGGGCAAATAAGATGCTTGGTTTGTTTAGAAGAAATGTTTGTTTTCTTGGCAGAGAGGTTGTTCTTAATTTGCATATAAAGCAGTTAGTCAGGTCTCACCTTGAGTATGCTATTCGGGCTTGGAGTCCCTATTATGAGAAGGATAAGTTCATTTTGGAGCAGGTTCAGCGAAGAGTCACTAGATTTATTCCCAAGGTAAGGAATCTCTTTAATGAATCTAGGTCACGAATTCTTGGTTTGACCATGCTTGAGTTGAGAAGAGTACGTGACGATATGATTCAGGTTTTTTAATTTCTATCTGGTAGTGATGCTTAGACTTCCTGTTATTTCATGTATGTTTCAGCTAGTCCTCCTGGTAACAGTTTGAAGATGACCAAAGAGTTCTCACGGATTGATATTCAATGTTTTAGCTTTTCGCAAAGAGTTGTTAATGAGTGGAATGATGGTTTGCCTGAGTGGATAGTTAGCTTCAATTCTGTTCACAATTTCAAAGTCAACGTTGATACATTCTTTACTAACTCTGGGCATCTTGTGTATTTTTTCTGTATTTTTCTTTTGTGGTGGTGGTGTTAGTTTGGACTTTTTATGTTATGTTATGTTATGTATCTTATGCTATGTTATGTATGCTGTGCTATGTTATGCAATGCAATGCTATGTTATGCTATGCTATGTTATGCTATGCAATGTTATTTTATGCTATGTTATGCTATGTATGCTATGCTATGCTACTGTATGTTATGTTGTTATGTTATGCTCTTATGTTATGTTATGTCATGTCATGCCATTATGCTATGTTATGTTGTCATGTTATGCTGTTATGTAATGTTATGTCATGTCATGTCATGCCATTATGCTATGTTGTTATGTTATGTTATGTTACATTATGTTATGTTATGCTATGTTATGCTATGTTATGTTATGTTTTATTATATATTTTCTATTTTGTAATCAAAACTACACTTTCTTCACAGTAAAACATTCTGATTAGATATAATTGTAAGCCCAGTAATAAAGCAAAGCGTGGAAGGTTTTATGTTTGTTTGATGAGGATTAAAGTATAGGAAAAACCAACATTTAGTTTTGCAAATTGCTTAAAAATGGAAAGAAAATTCCAATAGGAATTAATTATACAGCTGCTTAATTTTAAAAATTGTGATGACTAAATTGACATGTAAATTTTTGATTAGAAGCTGATTTTGAACAATTTCTTAACCCAGAATCCTAATCAACCACACATGAAGTAAAATTGAACTAATTCCATTTCCTTACATCACAAATGTTATGTGTAAAAAAATCCTGTTACCCTCTATTAACTTCAACTTGAATATCAAATGCTATTTTCACAATTTAAAGACCGTCCCACAGTATTGTGAATGTTGCAACCTACTCTTTCAATAGTAAGTAAACAAATAAGGGTAAAAATATATGATTTGTTTGAGCAGTGTTCAATAGCTTAGCATTGAACAAGTAAATCCTAATTTGTCATGTGTCAGAATGAATCATTTCAGTATGTATGCGGCTGACATTAAACAAATGAATCTTAAATTGTCATGTGTCAGAATGAATTATTTCAGTATGTATGCGACTGACATCGAACCAATGAATCTTAATTTGTCATGATATAAAAAACCTAGCCGAGGACACAAAAATCATAGAACACCTATTTAATGCAACTTAGTACATACATATGTATACACTTGTGTTGAACATACATTAAACTACACTGCGTGTGCCTTAGAATTCTTGCACTATTTTCCTAAAATTGCAAACAATTAAATGGTCAACAAGTTGAGAACAAGCATTATTACTGTACAAGCGCAACGGCCAGGTAACATTTTTTTAGTTGCTTAGCCAACAAATTTGTGGCACTGATGGTAACAAATTGACTGTCACAATGACATTAATTTATATTTACCTGGTAAATTTGGAATAACGACTCGGTATCCTTCCTTCACTAATGGATATGACATTCTGGCAAACATGGTATGGGTTGCTGGTGCTCCGTGCACACCAACTATCACAGGACTTCCTTCACTCCCCGCATCACCATAAAATACTTCAAATTCCTCCCCCAACGCGGACACTTTCACGAATTTTTCAACAAACAAGCCCTTGTGTTTGTTGTTTTCGTTCATTAGGGGTTTTCCATCATTGTTTGTCATTGTCGTAATACCTGAATAAAAAGAGCATAATATATTTTTTTAAATGCTATTTTCATGGTATTTAATTACATGTAACTGTGTAACATTTGTGCACTTGTCAGTTATGCACTTGTCAGTTGTGCACTTGTCAGCTGTGCACTTGTCAGCTGTGCACTTGTCAGTTGTGCACTTGTCAGTTGTGCACTTGTCAGTTGTGCACTTGTCAGTTGTGCACTTGTTAGTTGTGCACTTGTCAGTTGTGCACTTGTCAGTTGTGCACTTGTCAGTTGTGCACTTGTCAGTTGTGCACTTGTCAGTTGTGCACTTGTCAGTTGTGCACTTGTCAGTTGTGCACTTGTCAGTTGTGCACTTGTCACTTGTGCACTTGTCACTTGTGCACTTGTCAGTTGTGCACTTGTCAGTTGTATGACTACATGTAACTCCTACTACCTCAACAATGTCAGGCAAATGAGAGTCATGGAAATCTAAAACAGTGACTCACATGTGGCTAGTAGTGAGTAGTAATACGCGGTGGTAATGAATCATTCATCATGGAGATCAGTTACAAGCTCCGTTATTCAAGGGTCCGTTTTATGGCCGGTTATGCTTAACAATATATATGAATGATTTAGAAGTTGGGTCTCAAATCCTATGTTAGTAAATTTGCTGATGATACAAAAGTACTTTATCCTATCCGAAATGAATTCGATTGGTCAATTCTACAAAGTGATATTAATATGGAATAAAAAATGGCAGATGTTCTTCAACTCGGACAAGTGTACAATACAATAATACATTACAATAACCCAAGATATGATTATTTCATGAAGGATAAAACAATTGAAAACAAGGAAGAGGAGAAAGACCTTGGGGTCTATGTAACAACATCACTGAAGCAACATAAGCAATGTGCAGAAGCGGGAAACAAAGCAAACAAATTTGTTGGGATAATTAAACAAAATTTCCGCAATTTTTATAAAAAAAGATCACTGTAAACCTATATAAATTATTGGTAAGATCACACCTTGATTATTGTATTCAAGTGCCGCAATTCTACCAAAAATAGGACAGTTAACTTCTAGAGGGAGTTCAAAGAAGAATGATCAAATTATACCTGAATTGAAGCATGTGACATATGATAACTTGTACCTGAATTGAAGCATCTGACATACTGTATGCTAACTTGTACCTGAATTAAAACATCTGACATACGATAACTTGTACCTAAATTGAAGCATCCGACTTGTACCTGAATTGAAGCATCTGACATAAGATAACTTGTACCTGAATTGAAGCATCTGACATACCATAACTTGTACCTGAATTAAAGCATCTGACATACGATTACTTGTACCTGAATTGAAGCATCTGACACAAGATAACTTGTACCTGAATTGAAGCATCTGACATATGATAACTTGTACCTGAATTAAAGCATCTGACATATATTGTACTTGAATTGAAGCATCTGACATATGATAACTTGTACCTGAATTGAAGCATCTGACATACCATAACTTGTACCTAAATTGAAGCATCTGACATATATTGTACCTGAATTGAAGTATCTGACATATGATAACTTGTACCTGAATTGAAGCATCTGACATATGATAACTTGTACCTGAATTGAAGCATCTGACATATATTGTACCTGAATTGAAGCATCTGACATATGATAAGTTGTACCTGAATTGGAGCATCTGACATATATTGTACCTGAATTGAAGCACCTGACATATATTGTACCTGAATTGAAGCATCTGACATATGATAACTTGTACCTGAATAGAAGCATCTGACATACGATAACTTGTACCTGAATTGAAGCATCTGACATACGATAACTTGTACCTGAATTAAAGCATCTGACATACGATAACTTGTACCTGAATTGAAGCATCTGACATACGATATTTTGTACCTGAATTGAAACATCTGACATAAGATAACTTGTACCTGAATTGAAGCATCTGACATATGATAACTTGTACCTGAATTGAAGCATCTGACATATACTGTACCTGAATTGAAGCATCTGACATATGATAACAGACTAAAGAAATTACATTTAATGAATCTATAGTAAATTCACCTAAGACAAGACCTAATCACTGTTTATAATATGTTTTAAAACTAATTAGATATTATTGCAGCAATTTTTTACGATTTAATATGCGAATCACAAATAAGAGGCCACTCTAAAAGAATCTGTCCGTGTAATGTTAGGCTTAACGTGTGTAAGTTTTGTTTCTCAGGGGCTTGGAGAACATGGAATCAGCTCTCAGAAAACGTTGTGTCCGCACCGTCTCTACTTATGTTCAAGAAAAGTCTAAATAAATGTGGGATACTATGGGTCAATAGGACCCCTTTTCCCGTGGAACCACATTTAATTTCATGGATGTGGCCATCAATGTGCATCATTGTGCCAAATTGTCAGTCACCAGAGTGACTCTGGGGTGAGTCCATTTACTTCAGACCTATTGACTTTGTACAGAGTTGATTGATTGATTGATTCAAACATTTATTCATAACATAACAAGATGACGGGCTAAGGGTGAATCACCCCATAAAAAGCCCAAACTAACACCACCATCACCACCAAAAAAAAATCAAAGACGCCCAGAATTAGTAAAGAACTTATAATAATTATTTGACCTATACAGAGCATTTGAGGAAGATAAGGAGATTTTGCAAAACCAAAGCGCATGGAATAGATGGGTGGAAAATAAAATGGACTGGCAAAAAACAGTGGCAGATGAAGTTTAATGTGGACAAGTGTTCCATTTAGGTCTTTGCATTTTGGATTTAAGAATCAACACAAAGTCTGAATATTTTATGGATGGTAAAATGTTTTGCAAAACAAAGGAGGAAGAGAAAGACTTGGGTGTATATGTGAGTGCATCAAAGAAATTGGGTTACATGTGAATAATGAAATTTAACAAACAATGTGCAGAATCAGTCAAGAAAGCAAATAGGACAATTGGAATTATCAAGCACAATTTTGTCAACTTTGACAGAAATGTTATATTAAGTTTGTACAAATCATTGGTAAGACCGCATTGGGATTATGCAATACAGGTGTGGAGACCATATTTGAGAAAGGACATTAATTTGTTGGAGGAGGTACAAAGAAGATTGACTAAATTGATTCCGAGGATGAAGAACAAAATGTATGAACCTAATTTAATGACCTTGGAACAAAAGCACATCAGACAGTAATTTGTTAACATTCTATAATATTGTGAACGATAAGATAGAGTATCTATTAATGTTGATACATCGTTGAAATAATATGAAATGAAAGAGCAACTAAAGGAAATTCAATGAAAATCAGACCAAAATATGCAAGACTGAAAGTGAGGAAAAACTAGTGCTCTCATGACATAGCTCTATTTTATATCAATTATTGTGGAGAAAAAAAAGCGGTATATCGTAGTATCGCGATACTTTTTAAGAAAAATGACTCACGATACAAATTGTTTATATCACTAACTTGATGATTAGATTATGGAGTTACAATTTACTCCATGATAAGATGAACGCAAGAACAAATGATTTGCATATCTAGCAGATGACATGATCGCATGACTACTACGTTCATCACGTATGTTTGGTAATTCAGCCAAGATGACCATGAATCATCGAAGTGAGAGCCTGATGGCACAGTCTGGACCAATTTTTCATTCTTTTTGCCAACTTACATCGGTGCGTGCCAGTGTGTGGTGACGAAGCACGATTTCTAATTACCTGTAGTTGTTTTTGTTTCACGATTTTGCACATTTTAAATGGGCTAAACTTTTTTTTTTCCTTCAAAGTTTTTTGTTAAAGAGTGATAACTTGGTCTTCCGAATATCCTATCATAATCTTTCTTCGATATATTACTTAGATGGAATCAAAGCATGTATGGTTTAATTTTTAGATAAAAGTTTTCATATCGCAATTTAACTTAAGTTGCACTAAACATTTAGTGTAAGATTTTTGGACGCGTGTTGTAGCCCATTGAATTTTGCTTCAGTGTGTGGTTCCATTTTTTACTAAACATGTGTACATGCCCTGATCCGGAGGATTAGGTCACTACGTGAATTGGGCATGAAGATTCGTGCTAGTCAAAAAGTTGCCTATGACAACAATACTACACCTGACTCGGGCCTAGGCCTAATTGCAAACACTGAGCAATTTCGCGAAAATAGTATGCCTGTCGACCCTACACTACAGTATGCATCTTCAAAACCTGCATCAACACTGAAACAGTAACGACAGAACACTATAGAATTAGAAGTAGGGGGCTAAAACTACGTTAGATATGCTGTAAGACAGTTTTTCACTTTATTACCCTCTGATCTTCCGTTATTTCTGTACCACTTTATATTTTGAAAGAGCTGTGAACGTCGATTTCTCAGCACCCGCAAAACATTCATACACCTGACTGAAGAGTTTGTGGATACGACAAGCATGATAAGTTTGCTTGGTGTACGTCACTTCCGGGAGATGACGCCTTTTCTGGAATGAAAACAAAGCTTTGCGCGATTCACGTGGACGCAGCAAGTCCGTATGTGTTTACTATAGGGCGTTTGGCCGACGTCACTAGGTCACGTGACTAAGGTCACATCGCCATTTTGTCGGTCAAAACCACTGTCGTCTGCCGCACACTTAATTAAAATTACATATGTTTGCATGTTGTTATATAAGATTATTTTTCTGCCGTGGCCCCCAGGACGCGATAGGGCTAGTATTGTAAACTCCATGCTAAAAACCGCCATCTTTTAATTAAGAACTATATTTTAATTTTAATAAATGAGAGAATATTGACTTCAATTGTGTGCTATTTATTGAATTTATTGATTACGGGCTAAGAAGGGTTAGTCACCCAATAAAAAGCCCAAACTAACACCACCACCACCACACGAAAAAAGAAAAATAAAATAGTAAAGAAATTATCAATGTTGACCTTAAAATTGTGAAAAGAATTGGAGCTAACTACCCGCTCAGACAAACCATTTTACTCATTAACAACTCTTTGCGAAAAGCTAAAACGCCGAATATCTATCTGTGACAACTCTTTAATCAACTTTAAACTGTTACCACGTGTCACATGAGGATTATCTGAAACATGCATGAAATAACAGGAAGTCAAAGCATCACTACCAAAAAGGAACTTAACAACCTGAATCATATCGCCACGTGCTTTTCTCAACTCAAGCGTAGTCAAACCATTTCTAAATGGCAACTCCCTAGTCAAATTAAGAATTCGCACGCTAGATTCATTAGAGAGATTCTTTACTTCGGGAATAAGTCTAGTGGCTCTTCGCTGAACCTACTCCAAAATGAACTTATCCTTCTATAAAGGGACTCCAAGCCTGAATAGCATACTTAAGGTGAGACCTGACTAACTGCCCATACAATTTAAGAACAACCTCCCTACCAAGAAAACAAATTATTGTAATCATTGGAAAGGACTGTATCCAAAGGCGTATAGAAAGCTGGGGTATGATTTAAAAAAAGAAAAATCCGCAGGTGTGGGGAAACTAAAATTAGAAATTGTTGATATGAAATTGAAAACAAATTAAGCAAACTTGTGAAAAAATTATTGGGAAATTATGTTAAATCATTGGAAATAGTGGTAAAATTATTTTGAATTATACTGCATATTTTCTTCCAGTTAAAGCTCAAGGTATTGCTAAATGTCAGGGTTGTAGGAAGCTTTTAAAAAGTGTGTGTGTGTGTGTAAAAAGAGTGAAGGAAGGGGGGGGGTTTTTCCCAAGTCATATGCAAAAGTCCGCCTCTGTTTGTAGACAATAAAGTGGCCTGGAAGGGCACTTTATTTTGAGAAAAAGGCACTTTACCAATAGGAACACATTTCCCCGTACATGGGATGGCCAAAATTGCCATTTTGCTACCATTGGGTCAGTGATTAAGGGGAATTTCTGAGATTATACGCTATCAACAAATTAATTTAGCATTAATCACGGAAGGTTGTAAGGTGCATACACGGCAATTAATTCTTGTCAGCGTGTGTACACTTACAATAAGGTATATGGGGGATATATTGCTGCTACCAACTTTCCAGGCTACCGTATAATGTATGGCAAAACCGATGTAATGAACGTGGGCAGCGGACCGATTGGTTTAATCCTTAAAATGAGCTTTCAGACAAAAGATTTGAAAAAAATGGGAAAGAAAGAACAGTTAAAGGTGAACAAGACCCATATTTCAGGGTGCCTTTTTGGTAAATTTTCAAATCTCCATTTACCTGTTTTACCTCCCTAAGTGAAAAATTTGTATTGTTTATGAATCTCAGAAAACTTTACTTCGTATAAATATTTGTGTTAGAGAAGTTTTGAGGCTGTCTAAAAGGATCGAAAAACATTTGTGAGTCTCTAAAAAATTATGTCCTCACTTTTCGGTGTAGTGCCCTTTAATACAATTGAACGAGATTAAATGAGGTCACGATGCAGATGTCAAATGTCAATGAATGCAGGAAAGACGCGGGGAAATTTTAAATATTTGTTATTCTGGATTTAATCAATGCACTTCGAAGACGTCTGAAGCTTGCTGTCATTAGGCGGAAAAATCAACCTCTTCGGAAAAGGTAATTAATGCTTAAATAATTTGTTATTATATCATAATCTAAGAAAGAATGAGTTACCATGTTTATTCATTGTGACTTACATGTGCTTTCCCTGGAATATGCCTAAAAAAAGTGAAATACAAGTGAAATGTTTTTAGTTATCATAATTCTGAGTATTAGGCCTAATTAACGTTTATTGACAAATATCTTAGATTGTACTTATACAGCCTTTGATTCCCCTCGGCTGCAGAGCTTTTGTTTTCCCTAACTGTTTCCCTAATTACCCATATTCTCCATCAAGCTATTTAACACTGATTTTAACCTTAATTTCCCATATTCTACATCAAGCGATTTAACACTGATGATCTTTTCCATTTTTTCAGAGACGTTTTGCTGTCTGTTAGGCGGGACAATGTCAATGAATGCAACAAAGGGAGTTTAAAAAGCAAAAAGACGCGCGAAATTTTGATTATTTGTTATTCCGGATTTGTTCATGGCATGATCGGAGACAGCTTATCTGCATGCAGTCAGGCTGGGGCAATGTCAATACATGCAGGAAATGAACTTTATATAGCAAAGGACGCGAAAATTTTGGATATTTATTTTCATTTTGGATGATAATGGTTCTTCGGAGACAGTCTGCAGGGCAACCAGGCTGGGAAAATCAACCTCTTTTGGAAAGGTAATGCCTTCTTTTTTATATACATGCATATAATAGCATGATCTAAGAAATAATGGTTAATTATGTTCATTAATGTTTTTTATAAAAGAAATTTGAAAAATATGTAGGCCTAAGTGTTATTTTTCTAAAAAACCATTGAATATGTTAGAAAAGTATACAGAATCTGGTACTATAATTTACCACCTGAAGAAAGTTTGAGCAAAAATAGAAAAAATTCAAAATACATTAACAATTGTTGACAATGTGAGGAAGGGAGTGCCAACATTATACAGTTCACTTATTACACCAGTCATTTTTAGCTTGACTATTTGAAGAATAGTAGAGCTATTCTACTACCCCCTGCGTCGGGGTCCGGTAAAGTTTTGGTTAAAGTTTTCATAACTTAAGTTATGAATGGTGTACATTCATGTGACTTGGCATATGGGTAGACGACATGAGTATTAATCAAATAAGTATGATTGGAGGGTTGTGTGTGCATACTAATTCGCTTATTTGCATAACAAGGAAAATAGTTTTCATATTTTGGTTAAAGTTTTTGGTTAGAAGTATTTTGTTAAAGATTTCATAACTTATGAATGGTGTACATTCATGTGACTAGGCATAGGGTAGAGGACATGGTTACTGTTCAAATGAGCATGATTGAGGGTTGTGTGTGCATACTAATTAGCCCATTTGCATAAAAATGCAAATATTTGTATCTATGATATCTCTTAAATTAAAGTGGATGTGGGGATTTTGTTTGCACAAATGATCATATATGTAAAGAGTATTGTCTACACTTGATGGTGAGGTGAAGTGTGCATATTAATTAGGGTATTTGCATAGCAATAGACTCGTACAAAATGTTTAACATTCATGAGCGCATAACTTAAGTTATGAATGATGTGCATTCATGTAGCTTAGCACAGCGGTAGAGGACATGGGTACTGTTCAAATAAGCATGATTGGGGGTTGTGTGTACATACTAATTAGCTTATTTGCATAACAATGAAAATATTTGTATCTATGATAAATCTTAAATTAAACTGGGAGTGGGGATTTTGTTTGCACAGATGATCATATATGTGAAGAGCATTGTCTACACTTAATGGTAAGATGTAATGTGCATGTTAATTAGATTATTTGCATAACAATAGACTTTCGCATAAAATATTAAACCTTAGATACTAACTTGTTACAGGGATAGAGAACATGGGTACTGTTCAAATAAAGATGATTTGGTGTTGTGTGTGCATACTAATTAGCCATTTGCATAACAATACAAATATTTGTCAAATTAAAGTTTTGGTTAAAAGTTTTTGGTTAAAGTTTGTATATGTTATGAATGGTGTACATTCATGTAACTTGGCAAAGATAAACTTTTCAAGTGAGCAAGATTAGGGGTGGTGTGCGTACTAATTAGGTTATTTGCATAACAAGGTCACTATTTTTCATGTTTTGTTTAAAGTTTTTGGTTAAAAGTTTTTGTTAAAGTGTTCATAACTTATAAATGGTGTACATTCATGTGACTAAGAATAGGGTAGATGACATGGGTACTGTTTAAATGAGCATGATCGAGGGGTTGTGTGTGCATACTAATTAGCTTATTTGCATAACAATGAAAATATTTGTATCTATGATATCTCTTAAATCTTAGTGGATGTGGGGATTTTGTTTGCACAAATGATCATAAATGTAAAGAGCATTGTCTACACTTAATGAGGAGGTGAAGTGTGCATATTAATTAGGTTATTTGCATAACAATAGACTCGTACAAAATGTTTAACATTCATGAGCGCATAACTTAAGTTATAAATGATGTGCATTCATGTAACTTAGCACAGCGGTAGATGACATGGGTACTGTTTGAATAAGCATAATTGGGGGTTGTGTGTGCATACTAATTAGCTTATTTGCATAACAATGAAAATATTTGTATCTATGATATCTCTTAAATTAAAGTGGGAGTGGGGATTTTGTTTTACAAAATGATCATATATGTGAAGACCATTGTCTACACTCAATGGTAAGGTGTGTGTGCATTTAATTAGGTTATTTGCATAACAATAGACTTTCGCGGTACAAAATATTTAACCTATTCAACCGAGATAATATCTTGCTGTTTGTTGTTAGTGGAGAGAGAACATTGGTACTGTTCAAATGAGCATAATTGGGGTTGTGTGTGCATACTAATTAGCTTATTTGCATAACAATGAAAATATTTGTATATGTTGCATCTTTTGGATTAAAGTGGGTATGATGATTTTGCTTTGCACAAATGATCATACAGTATATAAAGAGCATTGTTTACACTTATTGGTGAGGTATAGTGTGCATTTGCTGCAATATGTTTGACCGGAGATCAAAAATATATGGCTCATGGCTTACTAACTTCACATTTCTAGTTTTGTTATGATATTGACATTCCTGACATGAATAGCAATCAAAATGTTTGTCTTCTCGTGAACAAAGAAGCAAATAAAAGTATCCTCGCTTCTAAAGAATGTTAGATTATAAAAGTGTCCTCGCTTCTAAAGAATGTTAGATTAGGGGTTTGGGAAATATAAACAATAAGCAGAATGTGGGGTAGAAGATGACATAATGGTAAAGTAGGTGAAGGAATTAGGATGAGGTCATGTGGGACAGCGTGGAATTGTATGTAGGGCAGGGTGCGGTGGAATGTTGGTCAGGATGTGTTGGCATGTTAGACATGGTGGATTGGCACATAGAACAAGGTGGGTTGGCATGTGAAACAGGATGGGTTGGCATGTGAAACAGGGTGGGTTGGCATGTGGAACAGGATGGGTGGACATGTGGGACAGGGCGGAATGACATGTGGTGGGATGTCATCTGGATTTCAGTTGTGATGGCATATGGGTCTTGCAAGTAGTGGAATGACATACAGTATCTGGTTTTAGGTGTTATTGCATGGAGTATAGACGTGGGATGACATTTGGAACAGGTTGAGATGGAATGTGGGACAGTCTGGAATATGCATTATTAGCGGTGAGGGGATTTGTATTGTTTTTAATGTCTAGTTTGTCATACCTTAAGCAATATTGTTTCGCATAATTTTGCTTTAATGTTATTGTACATTTTCTATCTGCTTGACTTTGCTTGACACACATATTTTCTTAAATTGGAAGTTGTATTACAATCCAAGATGCAGTTCTGGGAATGTGTAGGGGCTTGGGGAGGGTACAGGCTGGAAAGGGTGTTGGATGGCCTTCTTTCATTAACATTGACAAGTCAGGGCCTCTCCTTTCTTTGTTATTCATTTGATATAAGTAAAAGAGGTGTTGTGGTTATAAAGACTGCTAGGTTTTATATGTTTTCTGAATTACTTTAACTTTTTTGTCTTAAAATATCTTGGAATATCTTGAAAAAGTTTGAAGCTTGTAGTGCAAATGAAAATGTAAGTGCATCTTTTAAAGCTTCAAGCAATTTGAAATCATCTGCCCCTGCTACCCTATTTCTGTATATACTTCCCTCTATGAGCCGATTTTCTACACTTGCTTTGAATATTCAAGCATACTGTCCTTCCGACAGTTCGAGTTTTGTTTGTATATGAAAGAGGACTTTGAAAAAAAATGGTAAAGAAAACATTCCAAAATCTTATTCCATTAAGGAAATTTGTTAATTTAAAGTTTGGTATCATTTAGAAACGACTGAAATCAAACTTGCTTTGACATCACAGCCTTAGATTCCTCAAAGTCTTTATGTATTCTATCATATTTTGTCATGCAATTTTGTCGCTTAAAAACCATTGTATATGTTAGGAAAGTAGTAAAACAAAATCGTGAATGGGTAATTATAATCTAACACCTGAACAAATTTCGAGGAAAAATAACAAATACCTAAAACTTTCAATCAATTTTCTTTAAAACACATTAACAATTGTTGATAATGTGAGGATAAGGACCCCAGCCTTCTATGAAACGAAACTTTTAGTTTAATGACTGGGCTCCACAGCTGCAGGCTGTGCTACAAATTCACAACAAAGAGATACAAGCACAAATGAACGAGGGTCAAACACGGACAAACCCTCTATAGTAGACTTACAACACCAGTCATTTCTACATAGATAAAACAGAGCCTTCAACTCGACTATCTCCTTAACCGAATAAGATATTAAAGTAGTTTCTTCACCATTTTGTTTCTCTTCAATTCCTCTTTCATGTCAAATAAACTTGCTTGACCACTGAACTAATCCTTTAAAGTCCGGTCTATATACACACAGTCAAAGTATATGGGAAGTGCGGTGCATTATGGGAACAATAAAACAAGTATTGATTAAAGATCTATGGACAGGTATCATATAACAATAACATCAACCATGAAAATAGCAACAACAACAAAAAGTAACATATTCGGTTAAAAAAGCGACCATTTTACTGCTGGATTTTGAATTTTCAGGCCTTAATTATAATAAGTTCTCTTATCCGGCTCCACTGCTCCTCTCTGCCCCACTTATAACATCGATCTCTTCACCAAGCATATATTCTTAACCTGTCCCCTCTACCAGAACTCCAGATCTCTTCTTTCCTCAATCTCGGACCGATTCGAAAACAATTCTTCCTCAAACATCATCAACTTCCTCCGCAACAACAACCTCTTCCACCACATATAATCTCCTCCCCTTATACACCCCTTTCTTTTCACCTAATTTTCCTCCCATATTCAGCTTTCCCCCTTATCTTCCTTACAAACCTTCCATCTCCTCCCTATCCTTACTCTTACACCATTATCTATTTACACCCTCTTGGCACATTTGACTCTGACTGTCGCGGTGCAGTGCCGTTAAACATCAAGAAACCAAACCAAACCTTATAATAAATTATGCAAATTTATAGAAATTGAGACATTGTATCAACCTATGACTTTTTAATCCTCCAACGTTTTAAATCTCCATCATACCTTTATCAAAATTTAGCACGAGAAAATAGTCTTGATTTTTAGTGACTGACATTTTGGAGAGAAAGCAGAACTTGAAAGATATTCAGCTGTCTTAAATACATCAACAATTTTGCATATATTTTAACTATATCTTATTTTTGCAAATATCTTAATTAGCCATATATCGGAAACTACGGGTGCTTTTGATATAATCAAAAGACATTCTGTTTAGCATTTAAGGATCTTTGTGGTGAATACAACATCTCTATCTGTTCATATACACATCTAAATCAGGTATTTATTCTATGACACATCATGCTAAGATCCAACATGCTATTATTCATAGTTTTTATCATTAGTATTTTTGCTGTTGAAAATCTTCATAAATTCTTTAATATGGAATGTAGAATGCAATGACATGTCGGTCATCAGGTCATAGATGGTGGGATGGCATGTGGATCACAGGTGGGGTGGCATGCGGATCATAGGTGGGATGGCATGTGTATCATAGGTGGGGTGGCATGTGGGTCATGGGTGGGGTGGCATATGGGTCATAGGTAAGATGGCATTCGGTCATTAGTGGGTGGTATGTGGGTCATAGGTGGAATGGCATATGGGACGTTGCTACGATGGCATGTGGGTAATAGGCGGAATGGCACATGGGGCGTAGCTGAGATAACACGTGGGTCATAGATGGGATGGTATGTGCGTCATAAATGGGATGGCATATGGATACAGGTCGGGGGTACGGTATTGGACAAAGGGTGGGTTTGTGTATAAGAAATTGGGTGAGATAAAATTTATTTACTGTATTTTTCGTAATTATATTTTTTACTCGTACATAGTGTAGAAAGCGCCATTGCATATGGTACATATAATAATACATCACATTGGACACGTGATGGGAGGGAGAGTTGGGTGACCAATATGGTTCATAAGATGGAATGACATATGGGGCATAGGGTGGAACGTCGTATGGG
The DNA here is from genome assembly GCA_020152595.1 of Chiridota heheva. Lineage (NCBI taxonomy): Eukaryota > Metazoa > Echinodermata > Holothuroidea > Apodida > Chiridotidae > Chiridota > Chiridota heheva. The sequence continues at coordinate 3,576,955 of JAIGNY010000279.1, read as the reverse complement.
AATTGATTGGGATGAAAGGTAAAGAGTGGGATTGCGTATAATGGAATATCATATGGGACATCGCGTGAGTTGGTATATGGGACGAAGTGGGATGGCATGTGTGAGATAGTGGATATGATGGCAAACATGTAGAAAACAGAGTGGGTTCTGAGGCACAGCATTGTATGGAAAATGGATGGGATGAAATGCGAGGCACAGTATTGTATGGCATATGGGAAATGGATGATATGGAATGCGAGGCACAGTATTGTATGGCATATGGGAAATGGATGAGATGGAATGTGAGACACAGTATTGTATGGCATATAGGAAATGGTTGAGATGGAATGCGAGGCACAGTATTGTATGGCATATAGGAAATGGATGAGATGGAATGCGAGGCACAGTATTGTATGGCATATGGGAAATGGATGAGATGGAATGTGATGCACAGTATTGTATGGCATATGGGAAATGGATGAGATGGAATGTGATGCACAGTATTGTATGGCATATGGGAAATGGATGGGATGGAATGCGAGGCAAGTATTGTATGGCATATGGGAAATGGATGAGATGGAATGTGATGCACATTATTGTATGGCATATGGGAAATGGATCAGATGGAATGTGATGCACAGTATTGCATGGCATTTGGGGCATAAGGTGGGTTGGGTGTTACATAGATTTGAATCACGTATACGCGCATAGGGAGCGACGAAATGTGTCACGTATGGTGGCTGCGCCGATGATGAATGTGAAATGGGCTGAGATGGGAAATAGGAAATAATAAAAGTGGGGGGTGTATGATTATGGATAGAGGGTTGGATTGCTATACGAAAAATGGTCGAGTATAACGTGGGGCAGGGTGGGATGGTATAGTGGGTGTAATGGCGAACGTGTATAAGACATAATGTTTGCTGTCATATGGGACATAATTTGGGGTGGCGTATGGGACAAGGGTGGTATGACTTATGGCGCATAGCATGGAATACCATATGAGGCATAAGGTGAGATGGATGGCATATAGTACATAGGTTGAAATGCCACGTGAAGCATTCTGGCATGTGGGACATGTATGTTCAGCATAATTGGTAGATAGAAAATATTGGATAGAGGATGGAATTGATTAAAAGAGAATGGGTGGGACATGAGGTGGGTTGGCGTAAGAGACGTGGGGTGGCATAAAGAGGATAGTGCGCGTACGACATGGATGGCATATGGTACATAAGTTAAAATGTCACATGGAGCACGTGGGTCGTATGCTGCGATGGAAATTATTGGATCGAGGGTGGAATTGATTATATGACATAGGGTGGGATATCATATGGGACATATAGTGTGGAATGTCATATGGGACAAGGGTGAAATGTCACATTGTGGAATGTCATTTGGAGCATAGTGATATGTGTATGATAATAAGTTTGGCGTACACTTATGCGACATAGCGTAGGTTGTCATATGTGACATGTGTTGGGATGGGACATATGGTGAAATGGCATATGGGACATAGGAGTGTGTTGTCATATGGGACATAGGGTGGATTAGGGGCATATCACCATATATGGTATGCGGGACATAGAGTAGGATGGTATGTGAGACAAAAGGGTGGGATGGAACATACTGGATAAAGGTGGGATTGCGTATAAGAAAGAGTTAGATACCATTTTGGACATTGGATATGGGATAGGGTGGCATGTGTAGTATATATATATATAGAGGGAGCGATGGCGTACAAGCAAAGGATGGGTTGTGTGAAAGTATAACACTGGATAGTATATGGGCATAAGATGAGATAAAGAGCTGGATGGTACATAGTTGGAATGGCATGTGGGATATAGGGTGCGATGGAATGTGTGACATAGGGGTGACATAGTGTTTTGAACATATGAATGGACGGTATTGCATAATGGTGATATTGCGTATAAAAAATAGGCCTAGTTTGAAATATTATATGTGATATTGGGCGAATAGACATATGAAATTAGGTGATATGCATAGGATAGTGGGTTTGGCATACACGTATGCGACATACAGTGGTATGTCATATGGGACATATTTTTGGGATGGGACATATGATGAGATAGCATATGGGAAATAGAATGGGATGACATTTATGACATATGGTGGGATGGCACGTGGAACATAGGTAACAAAGTGGGATGACATGTGTGAGATGGTGGATATCGCGTATATGTATAATACAGAGGGTGGGTTGTAATATGAGTCATAGGTGGAATGGCATATGGGACATGGATGGGAGGGTATATGAGGCATAATATTGTATTGTAAATACATATATTGTAATACAATATTGTATATTGTAAGGTGGGACATACCGGGTCGGATGTCATATGGTACATAGGTTTTAGTGACGTATGGGGCATAGGGTGCGATGACACGGGTGACGTATTGTGGCTGCATCGATGGTGTATGCGACATGGGCTAAAATATCAAATGGGAAATAGGGTGGGATGGAAGATATTGGACATGTATGGGATTGCGTACAAATATTAAGATATAGGCAGGGGTATCATAGGACCAGGGACCTAAATAGCAGGTCCCTGATAGGACATAGGATGAATTGGCATATGGGACAGGGTGGGATGGAATAGTGGGTGTGATGGCGGACATGTCTAAAACAGAACTTACCATATGGACATAGGATGGCTTATGGCATAAGGTGGAATAAAGGTTCGGATTGTATATGGGACATAGGGTGGGATATCATATGGGTAGGGATGCTATGTGGTATGGAGGTTGCGATGGCATAGCTTGTCTCTTATGCTCTCTCTTATGCTCAGTTTATTTTAAGGTATGAACAGGTATGATTTGTATATTTACCAAAAGATCTTGAACAACCTTGAATTTCAAAATTTGGAATTTTTTAATGAATGCAAGGTTGTTGTTTCAATTCCTGTTCGTTGTAGCCAGATTCTCCCATTCAAAATATTTGAGGAAAGGACCGAAAAAGGATCATCATACTATACAAAAACTTTAAAATGCAATTAGGAAATCTTTAACATTCCATATCTCTTGAATGGAATATGATATCAACTTCATTTTTGTAACAAATTGGATCTAAAAGTATGCTGTTTTAGATAAAATTTTACAAAAAACCATGAGAATATTCCTTTAGGTTGCGACTTTAGGTCGCGACTTGAGGTTGCGATTTGAGGTTGGAACTTGAGGTTGGAACTTGAGGTTGCGACTTGAGGTTGCGATTTGATGTTGCGACTTGATGTTGCGACTTGAGGTTGCGACTTGAGGTTGCGACTGGAGGTTGCGCCTTGAGGTTGAGACTTGAGATTAAGACTGGAGGTTGTGACTGGAGGTTGCGATTCGAGGTTGCAACTGGAGTTTGAGGCTGGATGTTGCGACTTGAGGTTGCGATTCGCGGTTGCTACTAAATTTGCGACTTGGGGTTGCGACTAGAGGTTGCGACTTGGGGTTGCGAATTGGGGTTGAGACTTGGGGCTGTGACTTGGGGTTGTGACTTGGAGTTGCGACTTGGGGTTGCAACTTGTGGTTGCGACTTGAGGTTGCGACTTGAGGTTGGGACTGCAGTTGTGACTGGAGGTTGCGATTCGCGGTTGCGATTCGCAGTTGTGATTCGAAGTTAAAATCGTGGTTGCGACTAGAGGTTTCGACTTGGGGTTGCAACTTGGGGTTGCGACTAGGTTGCCATTTGAGGTTGCAACTTGAGGTTGCGTCTTGGGGTTGCGACTTGGGGTCAATTGAGTTTTGCGACTTTAGGTTGCAATTTGAGGCTGCAAATTGAGGTTGCGACTTGAGGTCAAATAAGTTTTGCGACTTGAGGTTGGGATTTCAGGTTGGGACTGGAGGTTGGGACTGTAGGTTGCAATTCGCGGTTGCAATTAGTGGTTGCGATTCGCGTTTGCGATTCGCAGTTGCGATTGGAGGTTGCGACTGGAAGTTGTGACTTGGGGTTGCGACTTGGGGTTGCAGCTTGGGGTTGCGACTTGAGGTTGCGACTTGAGGTTGCGACTTGAGGTTGCGACTTGAGGTTGCGACTTGAGGTCAAATAAGTCTTGCGACTTGAGATTGGGATTTGAGGTTATGACTGGAGGTTGGGACTGGAGGTTGCAATTCGCGATTGCGAATCGTGGTTGCGATTGGCGTTTGCGATTCGCAGTTTCAATTCGAGGTTGCGAATCGAAGTTGCGACTGGAGGTTGCGACTTGGGGTTGCGACTTGGGATTGCGACTTGAGGTTGCGACTTGAGGTCAAATAAGTCTTGCGACTTGAGATTGGGATTTGAGGTTATGACTGGAGGTTGGGACTGGAGGTTGCAATTCGCGGTTGCGAATCGTGGTTGTGATTGGCGTTTGCGATTCGCAGTTTCAATTCGAGGTTGCGAATCGAAGTTGCGACTGGAGGTTGCGACTTGGGGTTGCGACTTGGGATTGCGACTTGAGGTTGCAACTTGAGGTTGCGACTGCAGGTTGCGACTGAAGGTTGGAGTCGCAGTTGCGATTTGCAGTTGCCATTCGCGGTTGCAATTCGCGGCTGCAATTCGCGGCTGCGATTCGCGGTTGCGATTCACGGTTGGGATTTGCGGTTGCCATTCGCGGTTGGGATTCGCGAATGTTATTCGAGGTTGCGATTTGCTGTAGCGACTCGCGGTTGCGACTGGGAGTTGCCACTTGGGGTTGCGATTAGGGTTGCGATTCGTTGTTGCAATACGTTGTTGCGATTTGAGGTCATATAAGTCGTGCGACTTGAGGTTGGGATTTCAAGTTGAGACTGGAGGTTGCGACTGTAGCTTGGAACTGGCGGTTGCGATTCGTGGTTGCAATTCGAGGTTGCAATTTGCAGTTGCGCCTGGAGGTTGCGACTGGAAGTTGCGACTTGGGGCTGCGACTTGGTGTTGGACTTGGGGTTGCGACTTAAGGTTGCGACTTGGGGCTGCAACTTGAGGTTGCGACTTGAGGTTGCGACTTGAGGTTGCGACTTGAGGTTGTGACTGAAGGTTGCGAGTGAAGGTTGCACCTGGAGGTTGCGATTCAGCAGTTGGGATTCGCAATTGCTTTTCGAGGTCGCGATTTGCGGTTGCAATTCGCGGTAGAGATTCGCGGTAGCGATTCGCGGTCACGATTTGCGGTTGCGATGCGCGGTTGCGATTCGCGGTAGCGATTCGCGGTTGCGATTCACGGTTGCAACTCGCAATTACGATTCGCGGTTGCGTTGCGATTCGCAGTTGCGAATCGCGGTTGCGATTCACGGTTGCGATTCACGTTTGCGATTCACGGTTGCAACTCGCAATTACGATTCGCGGTTGCGTTGCAATTCGCAGTTGCGAATCGCGGTTGCGATTCACGGTTGCGACTCGCGGTTGCAATTCGCGGTTGTGATTCACGGTTGTGACTCGGGTTTGCGACTCGGGGTTGCAACTCGGGGTTGGGACTCGGGGTTGCGAATTGAGGATGCGACTTGAGGTTGCAACTGGTTGCGACTTGAGGTTGCGATTCGCAGTTGTTGCAATTCACAGTTGCAATTCGCGGCTGGATTTGGTGTTGCGACTGGGGGTTGCGACTGGAGGTTGCAATTTGCGGTTGCGATTTGCTGTTGCGACTGGGGGTTGCGACAGGAGGTTGCAATTTGCAGTTGCGATTTGCGGTTGTGATTCGCGGTCGTGATTCGCAGTTGTAATTGGCGGTTGCAATTTGATGTTGCGATTCGCTGTTGCGACTGATGGTTGCGACTTGAGATTGCGACTTGGAGTTGCAACTTGAGGTCAATTGAGTCTTGCGACTTGAGGTTGGGATTTGAGGTTGGTGGGACTGGAGGTTGCGGCTGGAGGTTGCGGCTGGAGGTTGCGGCTGGAGGTTGCGGCTGGAGGTTGCGGCTGGAGGTTGCGGCTGGAGGTTGCGCTGGAGGTTGCGGCTGGAGGTTGGCGGCTGGAGGCCGGCTGGAGGTTGCGGCTGGAGGTTGCGGCTGGAGGTTGCGGCTGGAGGTTGCGGCTGGAGGTTGCGGCTGGAGGTTGCGGCTGGAGGTTGCGGCTGGAGGTTGCGGCTGGAGGTTGCGGCTGGAGGTTGCGGCTGGAGGTTGCGGCTGGAGGTTGCGGCTGGAGGTTGCGGCTGGAGGTGCGGCTGGAGGTTGCGGCTGGAGGTTGCGGCTGGAGGTTGCGGCTGGAGGTTGCGGCTGGAGGTTGGAGGTGGGCTGGAGGTTGCGGCTGGAGGTTGCGGCTGGAGGTTGCGGCTGGAGGTTGCGGCTGGAGGTTGCGGCTGGAGGTTGCGCTGGAGGTTGCGGCTGGAGGTTGCGGCTGGAGGTTGCGGCTGGAGGTTGCGGCTGGAGGTTGCGGCTGGAGGTTGCGGCTGGAGGTTGCCGCGGCTGGAGGTTGCGGCTGGAGGCCGCGGCTGGAGGTTGCGGCTGGAGGTTGCGGCTGGAGGCCGCGGCTGGAGGTTGCGGCTGGAGGTTGCGGCTGGAGGTTGCGCTGGAGGTTGCGGCTGGAGGTTGCGGCTGGAGGTTGCGGCTGGAGGTTGCGGCTGGAGGTTGCGGCTGGAGGTTGCGGCTGGAGGTTGCGGCTGGAGGTTGCGGCTGGAGGTTGCGGCTGGAGGCCGCGGCTGGAGGTTGCGGCTGGAGGTTGCGGCTGGAGGTTGCGGCTGGAGGCTGCGGCTGGAGGCCGCGGCTGGAGGTTGCGGCTGGAGGTTGCGCTGGAGGGCTGGAGGTTGCGGCTGGAGGTTGCGGCCGGAGGTGCGGCTGGAGGCCGCGGCTGGAGGTTGCGGCCGGAGGTTGCGGCCGAGGCCGCGCTGGAGGCCGCGCCGGAGGCCGCGCCGGAGGCTGGAGGCCGGGAGGCCGCGGCTGGAGGCCGCGCCGGAGGCCGCGCCGGAGGCCGCGGCCGAGGCCGCGCTGGAGGTTGCGGAGGCCGCGGCCGGAGGCCGCGGAGGTTGCGGCTGGAGGTTGCGGGAGGTTGCGGCTGGAGGCCGCGGAGGCCGGCGGAGGTTGCGCGGAGGCCGCGGAGGCTGGGAGGTTGCGGAGGTCGCGCCGGAGGCTGGGAGGCTGGGCTGGAGGCCGCGGAGGCTGCGCTGGAGGCCGCGGAGGCCGCGCCGGAGGCCGCGGAGGCGCGCCGGAGGTTGCGGAGGCCGCGCTGGAGGGGAGGTTGCGCTGGAGGCCGCGGCGGCGGAGGTTGCTGGAGGCCGCGGAGGCGCGCTGGAGGCCGCGGAGCGCGGCTGGAGGTTGCGGAGCGTGCGGCTGGAGGCCGCGGAGCGTGGCGGCTGGAGGCTGCGGAGCGCGCGGCCGGAGGCTGCGGAGCGTCGGCTGGAGGTTGCGGAGCGTGCGGCTGGAGGTTGCGGAGCGTGCGGCTGGAGGTTGCGGAGCGTGCGGCTGGAGGTTGCGGAGCGTGCGGCTGGAGGTTGCGGAGCGTGCGGCTGGAGGTTGCGGAGCGTGCGGCTGGAGGTTGCGGAGCGTGCGGCTGGAGGTTGCGGAGCGTGCGGCTGGAGGTTGCGGAGCGTGCGGCTGGAGGTTGCGGAGCGTGCGGCTGGAGGTTGCGGAGCGTGCGGCTGGAGGTTGCGGAGCGTGGCGGCTGGAGGTTGGGAGCGGCGGCTGGAGGTTATGGAGCGCGGCGGCTGGAGGTTGCGGAGCGGCGGCTGGAGGTTGCGGAGCGCGCGGCTGGAGGTTGCGGAGCGGCGCCGGAGGTTGCGGAGCGTAAGCTGGAGGTTATGGAGCGCGGCGGGTTGGAGGTTGCGGAGCGCGCGGCTGGAGGTTGCGCGAGCGCGGCGGGAGGAGGTTGCGGAGCGGCGGCTGGAGGCCGCGGAGCGCGGCGGCTGGAGGTTGCGGAGCGTGGCGGCTGGAGGTTGCGGAGCGCGGCTGGAGGTTGCGGAGCGCGCGGCTGGAGGCTGCGGAGCGAGGCTGAGGCCGCGGAGCGTGCATGGCTGGAGGTTGCGGAGCGCATGCGCTGGAGGCTGCGGAGCGGGCGGCTGGAGGCCGCGGAGCGCGGCGCTGGAGGTTGGCGGAGCGCGGCGGCGGAGGTTGCGGAGCGTGGCGGCTGGAGGTTGCGGAGCGCGGCGGGCTGGAGGTTGCGGAGCGCGGCGGCTGGAGGTTGCGGAGCGTGCGGCTGGAGGTTGCGGAGCGGCGGCTGGAGGTTGCGGAGCGCGCGGCTGGAGGTTGCGGAGCGCGCGCTGGAGGTTGCGGAGCGCGGCGGCTGGAGGTTATGGAGCGTCACGGCTGGAGGTTGCGGAGCGCGCGGCTGGAGGTTGCGGAGCGTTGCGGCTGGAGGTTGCGGAGCCGGCTGGAGGTTGGCGAGCGTTGCGGCTGGAGGTTGCGGAGCGCGCGGCTGGAGGTTGCGGAGCGCGCGGCGGAGGTTGCGGAGCGCGCGGCTGGAGGTTGCGGAGCGCGCGGCTGGAGGTTGCGGAGCGCGCGGCTGGAGGTTGCGGAGCGCGCGGCTGGAGGTTGCGGAGCGCGCGGCTGGAGGTTGCGGAGCGCGGCGGCTGGAGGTTGCGGAGCGCCTGCGGAGGTTGCGGAGCGCGCGGAGGTTGCGGAGCGTCGGGCTGGAGGTTGCGGAGCGTCGGCTGGAGGTTGCGGAGCGTGCGGCTGGAGGTTGCGGAGCGTGCGGCGGGGAGGCTGCGGAGCGTGCGGCTGGAGGTTGCGGAGCGCGCGCTGGAGGTTGGAGCGCAGGCTGGAGGTTGCGGAGCGTGCGGCTGGAGGTTGGCGGAGCGCGGCGCTGGAGGTCGCGGAGCGCGGCGGCTGGAGGTCGCGGGAGCGCGCGGCTGGAGGTCGGAGCGTGCGGCGGAGGTCGCGGAGCGCGGCGGCGGAGGTCGCGAGCGCGGCGGTTGAGGTCGCGGAGCGCGCGGGCTGGAGGTCGCGGAGCGCGGCGGGCTGGAGGTCGGAGCGTCGGCTGGAGGTCGCGGAGCGGCGGCTGGAGGTCGCGGGAGCGCGGGCCGGAGGTCGCGGAGCGCGGCGGCTGGAGGTCGCGGAGCGCGGGCTGGAGGTCGCGGAGCGCGGCGGGTTGGAGGTCGCGAGCGTGGCGGGAGGTCGCGGAGCGCGGAGCGGGCTGGAGGTCGCGGAGCGCGGCTGGAGGTCGCGGAGCGTGGGGCTGGAGGTCGCGGAGCGCGGCGGCTGGAGGTCGCGAGCGCGGGCGGCTGGAGGTCGCGGAGCGTGGCGGCTGGAGGTCGCGGAGCGCGGCGGCTGGAGGTCGCGGAGCGTGGCGGCCTGGAGGTCGCGGAGCGTGCGGCTGGAGGTCGCGGAGCGTGCGGCTGGAGGTCGCGGAGCGTGCGGCTGGAGGTCGCGGAGCGTGCGGCTGGAGGTCGCGGAGCGTGCGGCTGGAGGTCGCGGAGCGTGCGGCGGAGGGAGCGGAGCGCGCGACCGGAGGGAGCGGAGCGCGCGACCGGAGGGAGCGGACCGGACCGGTGCGGAGCGCGCGTGGAGTGTGCGGAGCGCGCGCATAGAGTGCGGAGCGCGCGTGGAGTGTGTGGAGCGCGCGTGGAGTGTTTGGAGCCTGCATGGAGTGTGTGAAGCGCGCGTAGGGCGTGTGGAGCCTGCATGGAGTGTGTGAAGCGCGCGTAGGGCGTGTGGAGTGCACGTAGAGTGTGTGGCGCGCGCATAAAGTGTGTGTAGCGCATGTATAATGTGTGGAGCGCGCGTATAGTGTGTTGAGCGCGCGTATAGTGTGTAGAGCTCGCGTAGAGTGTGGGGAGCGCGCGTAAGGTGCGTTGAGCGTGCGTGGAGGCGCCTATGGATAGTGAAGCGCGCGTAACCCCCACACACACACACACACACACACACACACATAATATGATTGTCGTTAAAATATAGGCCTTCCTAAGACATGTTTAAGACAGTAAATTGTTTTTCAAATTTTCCTATTATATATTTTCGATCTTTAGTTGCAGATAAATAGTTTTCAAAGAAAAAATCCAGTGAAGACAGCTTTCTTTTTTAAGACTTCTAAAGAGGAACTCAACAGTAAACCTTTATAGCCATGCAGGACATTTAGTATACACCCTTGTGTTATATTGTTTCCTTTGATTTTACGCAAGTAGACACTTATACCTTCGCAAGGGCATTCCCCTCCCGTGCCCCATGCTGGCATGGCGGGCCTGATATAGGAAAAAGGAGAATTTAGTTCCAGCAAAGGTTAAGTTCTTGCAAGGGAGTTCTAAACTATGACCAATTTGTTGAGGTATTCAGAGAGAGGTCCAAGGAACCTGTAAAACACTTAAGATAATAGACGTCCTGCATCCATTTTGTTTTTATTTTGCGATAACAATGTACAGATCGATTATGGGAGCGACCATTTTGTAACATACACAGTTGTAGCACTAAAAATTTGGTCACGGGTGGGGAGGGGAAAGGGGGAGGGGAAGCGATGGTCAAATTTGTCTCACGGGGAAAAAAGCCTATAAATCAGACAAAATATGTCACTTTACAAAATTTCTGATAAGGCAAGTGAGAGGGAGGGGGCGACCTCGTGAATGGAAATTCCCCCTGTGTTCCACCGTAGCGCCGCCACTACATATACAATGTAAGATTTTGCGGTAATTAGAATTTGCAATCTCAAATACACATTTAAGTTGTGCTGTTGCAAATATTTGAGTTTTTGCTCTCATGCGTTTCCTCATATTTCAAAACAACGTGGTAAACATATAAAAAGGGAATGGTTAATATTTAACCATGAATACAATGAAGGAAATTATCACTCAGTTTTAAGTTTCGCCGGGCAAAGGCATTTTTTTGCAGATGTATTTAAAATTAGAAACTTAATACACTGCATAAGGCTTTAACGTTAGTATAGCAAGGCATCATGAGAAATATCACAAAATGTCCATGCGACAAGAAGTTCCTCGTTTAAGGAACCTTTTGGTTCCTTATTCTAGTCTCTCTCCCGGACTGGTTACAAACGTTGGAATAGAACCTTTACTGTATATAAGTAATATTTGAATAAACAAACAAAGTAGTTTCATAACTTGTAGGCCTAAAAGGGCATTTTATGCCTCCGCCCGAACCTCTTACTCTTGGACATGAGGCAGCGGTCCGCGTTTTCCCGTGGTTACGTCATCCCTAAAAATACACCTTGTATATACTTCTATATCAATTAGTTGAATGAACTGGGGATCGTAGTATCATTTAGTATGTATTCATAAATAATGCAAAGAGCCTTTTTTTTTTTATATACTTATATGTTCTCTTCTTTACCCGTGCAAGTGTCCTTATGATTTCAAAAATCTTAAGAAATACTAAGACAATGTTTATCAACTGATTAATGAGATAATCCTATACAGGTATATATGTTGCCACGAAGTAAAATTTAAATACTGCTTGCGTACTGAAAATTGATTGTGTTCTGCTGTAATAATGATACATGATTTATCATACTGATACTATCATGGAAGAGAAGTATGATTATTATTATTACTTTTTTTGGGGGGTAAGGGGGGGGGGGGGGAACTGTTAGTAAATATAAGCTGAATACCAAGTGTCCATCACACAACAATCCAAAAAAGAAAGAGTATTTTCAGCGCAGGAGTGATTTGACAGTTTCAGTAGGGACAAATTCAAGAGATGCATGGGTTGAATAGTATAGGCTATACGCCCATTATGTTTTTGTGTGGGTAGATGAGGGGTAGGGGTGGGGGTGGATATGGCACACAACTGTACAGATGCAATATAACTGACACTAGATGAGCGTAATTATGTAATGTAACTGACACTAAATGAGCTAATTGTGCCCAAATTTTGAAATATAGGCCTATTATTTGGGGGAAATTAATTCCTGCATTTCCTCTTCTACATGCGGGTCATGGCTAGTAAGCCTATAACTGTTACGTTTGTACAGTTTTATGTATTATGTTTTCAATGTCTATTTTACATTTACACGTTTATTATTGTTATAAAGAAAGTAATTAAAAATATATTGAAAAGCAAGTTGAACTTTCTATCAAGTGTGCTATTTTTACTCTCAATAGTATTTCTCTACAGGTAGCTAAAACAGTTTGTTCCCTTAGTGGAATATTATTGTCATATATTTGTAATATTCTCATCTCACCAGCTTAACATGTGAGCATAGGGGATAATCAACTGTTCAAAGAACAGACGTAAAATTCAACTTGACGGGGAAAAAACATTAATTTTGATTATCGTTAATGGAAAGGGATGTTTGTGGGGAGGAAGGCAAGAAGGGGGCTCATCCTCCTACGGGTCTGCAATAAAGTGTAAGCTTTTCCGCAACTCATATAAGTCTATTGGCAAACGATCCGACAAATAGAATCAACCTTTCAGACGTAATTACAAAAGATAATTTTGTTCTCTCTACCAACAAACATGAGTCTAAAAATACAAGCCATGTTTCAATGACGATAAAAATACAAATGCATAAAACGACAGACGAGAACACAGGTACGACGTACGGACAGACATAAATCGACAACCAAGTGGCGGCTTTGATACGAAAATACCGCCACCACAGTCGACAGGCGCTCAAAATACCGCCTTCAATTCAAACTGTCTACGCATTTCTTTAACTTTCCGTGCGGTTAGACGGACGGAGGGTTGATGTTTAGGCGGCCTCTCCACTTGCGGAATCTCCGCATGCGGAATTACAAGGTCGTAGGTGGCGTTGTTCAAGAACTGAAATATTGCGTAAAGGGTACCTTTCATACAGGAATCCGGCACGCGGTTAGGCAAGGAAATGCGAATATTTTTTGCTGTGGTTTGGGACCATGAAACTAACTTATCCAGATCAGTTTGCAAAAGTGGAGAATCCCTAGCATCATCAACAATCCTGTACAGCTTAGTATCATCAGCAAATTTACAAATCCTGGAGTCTAGGGAAACGTCAATATCATTAATGAAGATTAAGAAAAGAAGCGGACCCAATACAGAACCCTGAGGAACACCACTTGTAACCTTCTTCCATGGAGATACTTCACTATTAATAACAATTCTTTGAGACCTGTCAACTAACCAAGAATATATCCAACTGGCACACTTTCCCTCCACACCAAACGCTCTTGTTTTCAACACGAGCCTGTCTAATGGAACCTTATCAAATGCTTTTGGGAAATCTAAATAGATAACATCCACATTATGACCAGAATCAAGTTGTTTAGTAACATCATCAAGAAATTCCAATAAATTAGAAACACAAGACCTCTAGGTAAGAACCCATGCTGGGACAATTTCAACAAATCATTGACCAGTAAATGATCTAGTACAACATCCTTAACAATGGACTCCATGACCTTGCACACAACGCATATGGAAATGTTTTACCTTAAAACGCGCATAAGGAAAGAATCGTGGAACTAGCTATGATGTCTTACGGAAAACTATAAACAAAGTTAAATTGTACCATTATTATACGGGTTGGTTTTAGGAACGAAGTTTTAAAAGTATATTCAAGAATACAATAAACAGATATCAATTTATACAAAAAAGTTTACTAAATTGCATAGTTCTTAATTTTCGGTATCATAATCTTGCAACCTAACGTTGTCGTTATTTCCTCGCTCTTGCACTTCTTCGTTCCTAATTGTTGTCGAGTTTATTTCAGCCAAATAATGTTTTAATTTCTAATAAATACAGTCATTTGATAAGAACAATATCTCAGTGTAACAAAATATACAAGAAAACTGTTAAAATGGAAGAAAATTAGCAAAATCCGACATTGGAAAACGCTTATTTGTATCTTTACAGCATGTTTACAATACACAAACAACAGGAAACCCTCTGCACACAATAGTACAGTCCACGCGGCTTGGGCGTGCTAAGATTACGTCATAATTAAAATAAAGGAACACATAATGACATAGGCGGACGCAAAATGTTTTCTCTCATCGTTTTTTATTTGTTGACTCTTACGGGCCCTTTTTTGACCCAATCACGTTGGATTTATATATATATATATGGTAATCAGATAAAGACTCTGGCAAATACTTTCATTCATAAGTTACAAAGGTCAAAGCGGCGATAATCTTGTGATTTTGCTTGCGCTCTCATTAAAAAATAAGAAAAAAAGACATTTCATAGTTTACTTTCTTTAATGGGACCAAAGAGCTTCTGTGTAGAAGCTCTTTGATGGGACAAACCTAATTTCACCCTCCAAAACTATAGTTCGGAAAGCATCCCATGCTTTAGTAGGATCTAAATCACGGAGCAAAGAAGTCCAATCGAATGACAAATTATCCTGAAGTGCAGCAAAGTCAGCATTCTTAAAATCTAAAACCAATTTATTAGCTGGAGAAACCTTTGTGAAACAATACAGATCAAAACTAATGAGGTCATGATCACTACACCCTACCTTACCGCTGCTTAGCACATTTCTAACCATACTTTCTTCACTACTGAAAATCAAATCCAGACAATTTCTACCACGCGTGGGAAACAACACATGCTGGGAGAAAAATCAGTCAGATACAACTTCCAGCAAATCTTTACCATGTGGACCACAAGTACAAACTAGCCTACGGTAGGCTTTACACATTAGGATTTGCAGCAAGCACTTTATATCAGGTATGTAGGCAACTTATCTGACAGTCTGAGTATAATGAACAATCAGTTAAAGTTACGTTAAAGGTACTCTTTGTATACCCGGTGAAAATATAGCTTACTTAAGGACAATATGAAGAAAAATCGTAAGTGAGCAAAAAACTGCAATCAGTCTTGCTGAATTGGTACTGGTAGGTTAGCACGTAGTATGTTTGTTGTACATGTAATGTGACTGAGCTGTGTGAACACGCGTGAAACGCAACGACGCCGCTGCCCTGCAAAATGGAGTCCAGTTGAGTTTGAGTCGCGTGATGAAATCCCTCTATATGTGGTACCTATGACATATATAGACAAACACAGCTGATCGCTTTGTTTTCACTCCAATGCGCGCGCGTGGTTACTATGCGGTCTGATGAACTCGGGTCACAAGGTTCCCCGATATCCGACCAAGTGAATAGAACGAGTGAAGGCATTGGAATTTTAATTTTAGTGAAAGCATAAAAATACTTGCACATCTATAAATGATATACATTTGTCTACAATCACACAAAGAACAATTGGCAACAGACCTCCCCCCCCCCTACCCCCACTCCCATCCCAACCAGTGATATAATTGACAATTTTGGCTTGGAGGCACAATACTCTAAAACGCGAAACTGCGAAATAGCTTGTACCCGATTAAAGACTCTGGCGGCGTCCGTGGACAAAATCATGGTAGTTAGGGTCCAGGTAGTGGGCACGATCGCTAACACATAACCTCTTCTACAGTCAGACAGTACAGTGTTCACAAAAGAGCATACAAATTAACACCGACGCCTTTAGCTTTTGCCTAATGTAACCATACAGACATAAAGCTGAACAACTTCTTTCAACTTACGTTTTTGTAGTACGAATCTTCATGCTCCTAACTCATTCGCTCTGAATCTCAGATTTAGAGTATGAACATAAAAAATGTACACGCTTAAGAAAAGTCAATGGGCTTCAACGTGTGTTTTCAAAAAAAGTTGCCCAAAAATTCTGGGCAACTTGATTTTCGGCATGAAGACTTCCATATTTTAACATGAAAATCAGCACACGGAAACTTGAATTGCTTTTACACCTTGTAAATATCGTAATAACTCAATTGCTTTCCTAAAAAGTTACACATTTTTTGTTCAAAAATTTAGTTTCGACAGATTTTCTGCGAGCGTCTTGACAAAAATGTAACACACACGTAAGCATTTTTCCTAACCAATAAGAAGATAGGACGTTTGCGTAAGGAAATGATTGACATAATTAGAGCGCGTATCTACATTGCCTGTGTAATGTTGAGCGTATGAACGCACCGATATGCGTCCTACGTGTGTATTACTTATGTTGCACGTGGCGCGTACAATTTGCATGTATTAATATTAACAAAAGAACAAGGGCGTTGAGGTATTTCAATTAGTGTGCAACAACACAATTGTCGCGTCTTGTAACGACCGGACAGTGTGATTTGTTGTTGTATCTGCGCCCGTTTTGGCCCCTCCTTTTTCAAGTAATACGCGCACGTTTGCAACATTGCAACGCTAACACGTCTTGTGCACAAGAAACTGATTTTCTTCCAGAAAATTGGCAATTTTTACCCGATTCGATTGCCGACGACTTTTAGACGACGGTGGTATTGTGTTGGAAGTATAGTGTCAAGCTCGTTCTTGGCGACGATGCATGGTTAAAAACATACTCATCTGGATATTTTTCCTGATGAATCAGATATAGGAAATTATCTCTATCAAAATCTCTGACTGAATGCGTTAAATCATAAATTCATATTCATTTGTAGGACATCACACATCTTAGTACATATTCCGGTATATGCAATGACAGTTCATATAACCGGGGCATATTATCCTGGCCTAAGTACACTTCCATGGGGAAAACTGTGCACTAATGACATGGGTAATGCAGTCTGGCAGTGCCCTTTTAAAAAACATACTAACTGGGGGTAAATGCCCCCCCCCCTCTATTCTTTTGATTACCTCCAGTGTTTAGTTTTTTGACCCTGTAGGAAAATATCCCTATGAAATCAATACATTGTATGTAAATTCTAATAACGAGTCACTAAACTGGGGGTCAACGACTGATTTAACCATTCAAGGGCCTGTAATTTAAAATTGTTAAATACCCCCCTCCCCCTCCATCCTCCCTTCTTGACAGGTATTTGATATTTATATCTCTTCTGCATGTCTTTCCCCCATTCCAGATTGATCCCTTCTGCATGACCCACTTCAGATTCCTTTCAAAAAGCACTGGGGTTATGTACGCACCACGAAGCAATAAAGTCATTCGGTTATGTGAACTCCCGGTCTGAAGAGTCCAGTCACGTAGTGCAGACCGATTATAAATGAATCAGAGTTGGGCCCGGCAGCCCGAGTACTGAGCAATTTAATGGTAGTTTTATTATTATTATTCTATTTTTTTAATTATAAGACGAAGGGAGAAAATGTACCACATTAATTTGCAGCAGAGGTCTGCAAATTACTAGACGACTCGGCGGAGTGAGACAATGGCCCCGCCCTTTATCCGGCGGGCAACAAATGGGGAAAGAAGTGACCTTTGCATATATGTTTTTTCGTCAGTACCCCGGATTATAATAAACACACCGGTCTGCCGGTTGTGGTTCCCCAAAATCATCTGTTATATACAAAAGTGACGTTAATTGCTCTTTATTTTTTCCCTAGCCGCAATTTCCATGGCATGCGAACATGCGGTTTCTCACCATCTTTATCAAAGTGATGTCACAGAAACTGCCCTCTACGGTTTCGCTCCGCCCACCCAGTCGTATTTACATTATCTCATTTTTTTATTTCTTGAAACATATTTTCTTGATATAATAACGTCAGGTGCATAAGATCCCTTTCTATGCAACCATAACATGTATAAGAACAAGAACAGTAGCGTACACGTGTCTAAAGGTGTGTGTGTGTGGGGGTGGGGGGGGATACAAATGCTTTAACCCATTTTTTTGTTGTTGTCAATGTCATAAATCCAATACATCAAAATATCGAATGAATCATAGAAAACAGATTTTGGCATTTTTCATTCGTATCGACTGAATTATGATTCTTTTTGGACCGAAACTTTTCCAGTTTGCACCAAAATTCCTCACTGTTTTTGGACCAATTAAACACCTTCAAATTTGGGACCAAAAACTTCAAATTTAATTTGGCCCAAAAATCTTTAATTATCCGCCCTTTCCATTCCTGATTTCGTGGATGATTGCAACGTTTTATCCATACTAATGTATTCTAAGTATGACTGTTTGAAGGATAACGTTACAAACTGACCGGTTCATGAAGCCAATTATCCATTTTACCTGTACAGCTGCAGTATATTATTACACAATGTGTGTCATACACATAACATGCTATACACCGCTGCTCTGTCTGCCAGTGCCGACATACAGAGCAGGGATCATAGGTGGCGGAAGCGGGAGGCCAGAGGGCCCAGTCCCCAATATTTTCAATAATATTCAGCCTCAAACAACAAAGTAAGACTGCAAGAGGAGCACTTCATTTTTAAACCTGGGGCACTTTGCAAAAAACAAATTAAAAAGTATGCGTACATTCCACCAGTTCTTGTAGCTTTGAAAGTAATTGACAGATTGAGGGACACTTTTCATTTTCAAAAGGGGCTTGAACTTTCGATCGTCATTTTTTGGAAAAGTGGGGGAAAAGGGGGACAAATTTCCTTCATTTTCGTTTTTTTTCGGCCAATTTTCGGACAAATGATTAATTTTCGTACAATTTTCTACTTGTTTACGATTTTCAGAAAAATTCCTTCATTTTCGAGCAGTTTTTGCGCTTTTCGGGAAATTTTGGTCAATTCTTTCCAACTTTTGGGAAATGTTTTACCAAAACTTTAAATAATTTTACCCAATTTCCCTTCAGTTATACCATTTCCCCTTCATTTTCGTTTTTTTTTTTTTTTTTTTTTTTTTTTGGGGGGCAATTATCGGGAAAATTGACCAATTTTTTTCCGACAGGAAGCATGCAACCAGAAAGGTTAAATCACAACTCGCATACAACTCAGTCGGGAAGGCGAGTCGTCATTATGGCAAGGGGCGTAGGAAAAGTGACCTCACGGCAGGACTGGGGCAAGACCCTCAAAATTTCCTAGTTACAATCAAAAAATTGCACTCAAATTAAATTTAGATACTCTCCTTTAATAATTTTCGGGAAATCTTCAATAATTTCGGGAAATTCAAATTTAAAGGCCCTCATCCAGCGGTGGCTTAGCTAGGGACCTATACAGGCCAAGGGCGAGTGGGGTCCTGGGCCCCTATGGTATATAAGTATAATGATATTTTTTCACGGGCTTCCTTATATGGTCCGCCGGGCCCTTCCTCCCTCCTCCACCCCTAGTTACGCCACTGTCATCCAGATATTCGAGTTTTTGTCGTAACTATCTTAATGGTGGCAAGTCATTTGGTCGCTCCCTTTGGATTCTTAACATACCTTTTTCCTTGAATAACTTCTAATTGTCAATCCACTTACCCAAATTTTTAAATACTATTTGGACGATAAGATTTAATTTCTATTACTAGATGTTAAAAAGCGTAAATAAAACAAAGTACCAAAATGTTGAAAATAAATTATGGTAAAGTTGTAATATATTTTAAATATACTAAAATGATCTACATTGTTAAAATAAAGCTGAATTGACAATGTCAATAAGTAAAACATTGTCAGACAGCCAAGGAATCAAGGAATATGGGAAATTACATTTAACGTCAGATGGACACAGGAACCGTCGAAATATCATTTTAAGGAGGCTGTTCAACATTTATTGTAAAATTAAAGCTAGATCTTAGGAAGTGTTAATTTATACAATCATAATGATCAGGCTATTTTCTTTAAAACAACAGAAGAAAGACGGAGAAACAACGGGGAAACCCGCCGGTTCACAGAAAAGGGCATCAGCTGCGCAACTCCGTATCACCAAAGGTAATCCGCAGTAATAACCTACGTTAGGTTTAATGGAAAATTATAACACTAGGCTTAGGCGAAGGCGCATTACGTAGGCCTACAGCTGTAACATAAGTTACAGTGTCAGTATTAATACTCGTAATCATACATAATCATTCTCGTGATCGAAGTCAACGTAACCGTTATCATTACAATATAATATTTTTGTTTATGAATAGGCAGGCCTACTTGTGTCGCCTCAGCCAGTCAGCGAAAATTGGTAGGGCCTAGGCCTACTCATAAGACTCAGAGTCATATATGTTGGAAACTATTAGGGTGTACACATCATATTTGAAGAAAAATTAATTCTATCCAGTGGCACTGGCCTAGGCCTATTTGTTGAAAAATGACAAGAAATATATTTTTTCTCCATTGAAGTATTCTGGAGGTCGGACATCCGGGAATGTTGTGGTGCACGGCGACGTAACAATGCTTGTTTGACGATATCAAACTTTAGTCAAAAGGGCAAATAAACAGTCAGTTATCATTGCAGTCAATGGGAGAAAAACCTACTCGACAGAATTTATTTTTCTTTACAACTTGTGTATTAGATAATAGTTTCCAACATAAATGAGTACCATTAATTTTCGCTGACTGGCTGAGGAGACACAAGTATTCATAAAAAATATCCCATTGACTGTAATGATAAAGTTTCCCCTCCAACTTGGCAAAACCATACTGAGTCCGTACACGGTTACGTCGCACCGTCCTTGAGAATTGTTACTTCGCTGTGCACCTAAACATTCCGGGATGTCCGACCCGAGAATAACAGCCATGTAGGCCTAGTGGCTATGACGTATAGGCCTTCTACCCTACAGTCAGATGTTATCTAAGTAGTAGGCCTATTAATGTTAGGCCTACTCTCAGTAGTACCTTCGACTGATGCCAGCCATATGGCTGCCATTACGTGATGGTTGGCTATCCTTGTACGGCAATCCCAATGTCAACGTACTGAGGGATGTGCATAATAACTCATAATAATGGCTCAACTAGTAGTTATGAAACCATTTACCATCGTTTGGCTGTAATTTCTTTAACTTAACCGTTTCTGTAGGCTTAATGTTATATATGCTGACAATATGTATGTGTGATTGCTGTTGTTTACTGATCTGCGGCCGCACGAAGGTTATGGTTTTTCCTAGTTATTATACACATCCCTCAGTATGGGTTGACATTGGGATTGCCGTACGAGGGTTGTTATAGATTAGGTGCAATACCTATGATTTTTAAAATTCACACGTAGAAAATTGATGATTGAAAAATAATTTACTTTTTGGATATTCTTTTATCAGTCAAATCAGAGGTTGCCTTATAATTTTTTGTCTCCTGTATTTGGTTGCCTTATTTTGGTGTAATTTTGTAAATTTGCTCCCCGTCAAATTTTGTATTTGTTAAATTTTGAAATTTGCCCTTTTGAAATTTTGGCAAATTTTGTAAATTTGTAAATTTGCTTTTGGCGTAAATTTTGTAAATTTGTAAATTTGCCGTCAAATTTTGTAAATTTGCCATCGTATGTACAGGGCACTGTGTAATGTACAGGGTACTGCGTGCTAACGAAGCTTGCAAGTAATTGTTAACACACACACTTGTGTAGGCCTGCATTGCTAAATAAAGTGAATGAAAATTGCGCTTAAAATACTAAAAACATTAAAAAATTGGACTATTATTATCATAGAAAATAAAGAAAAAAGTTCATACCCAATCCTTGTATAATGTTGATTGCTGAATCATGAAATTTGGGTTAAGAATCCCAAAATTAACTAGAAAATACTTTGGTTTATTGTATCCAAACTTTCATGAGGTTTTAGTGAACTTTGACCAATTGTCAACGATAATATACTATTCAGATCTTGAACACGCCTACTTCTTTACAGTATAGTAACTTGACTTGCAGATTGTGATCACTTCACAGATACACGATCAATACAATACAGGAGGAAAGTAGAATCCTAGCTTATAATATTGTTGACAATTGACAGCCTCTATTCAAAACAACATCAAAACTTTTCACATACTGTATACTGTACAGTGTACGTACATCATGCATAGGTCCTATGTACTAGCCAATATGTTTCTACTACGGGCATGTTGAATCATTCGGCTGTTAATCTCGTAGTTCTGTCATTTTTCTGTTGTGATTCAAAATCATTTTTGTGTGAAATAAAACTTTGAATTGCATCAGAAAGGTAAGATAGAGGTTCATGGTTTTCATTCATGTTAATGAAAAACTCTGGAGTAAAATTTCACATGCTATATCTAAATCTTACAATGCAGCTACAACCTGTGTCGTAATTTCAGCCATGGTGTAATATATGACAAATTTGTTGTTAACACTATCTCTGGTCTAAATAATACACTTTTCTAAAAAACTTTTCCTAAATCTTTACTTATTTAGTACCATGACGGGATAAAGTTCTCGAGATTTATATTTTGGTTGCCATTTTCTTTAGTCAGTGCACGTTTGTGATTAATTATTCAATGTCCGCAAATTAGTTTCAGAGTGTTCCAATAAACTGGAAGTTATTTTTTGCTTACAACATTTTTTTTTGTTCATATAATTTTATTAGATAGTTTTGGTACAAAAAAAACAACCCAAAAAACTGCGAAAACAAATAAAAAAACATCAAGAAATGTTTAGATTATATAATTGTACTTTATAAGTATTATATTAATTTTTTCCTCAAATAATCTAAAACATATTACCCCTGCTAAAAAGTTACAGCCCCGATGGCAGTGTTTTGAACTTTGACCTTTCTTTGGAGAGCTTGTCAGATGATGTTTATGGAAGGAAAAGTAGTCCAAAATACTTTGAAAAAGTAACTAAAATCACCTTAAAAACAGTTTTTGAAAACATGGATGTGCTAATCATTGTGGGCAAAAAATAAGGTAAAATAGTTTGGTTTTCATAAAGATCTTAAAACTGAGATTTTCCTATACATTTAACACCTCGCTTAACCCTCACTTTACCAGGGCTTTGAAAAAAGTGAGCCCATTTTTGTAACTTTTTTTTCATATGCATTTTTGACCACTTTCTTTTCATTTTTTCATTACAAGTTTGGTTGGAATAGAGGCTAAGAAATTTATCTTTTAAGTAATGAAAGCCAATTCAGGAAATATTGGACATAAATACTGTATGCAAATTAAGCAATTTTCAACTAAATTTGGTCAACAAAAGGTCAATCTTTGCAGAAGTATAACTTCTTGTCAATATTGAAAACAGAGATTTGAGTAACATATGTAGATTTTTTATGAAATTTTCTTTCCAATGATACTAATCTATAATTTTTAGAAAGAAAGGAAAGATGGAAAAACATCAAAATGATTATAGTCAAAAGACCCCTGAAAGCTGCAGCAGAAAAATAATTGCACAGTGGTTACAGTGAGACTCGAAGCTGGAGTGCTTGCGTGCTAGCCGCATTCATTTCCTCCGCACCACGTAGTTGTTCAAATTGGAGAGGTGAAATAAATATCTTATAGAAAAGGTTCTAAATAGAGGGGGTATGCCTTTATTTATATATCAAATGAAAGGAAATTTCAAGCACTTTTGAACAGTGGTTCAACGAAACATGTACGGTTTGGGTACACAATTTTTTGAAGAAGAAAAATGGGTTAAAATGGCAGAAATTTAGAAATTTTAAAGACATTTCTCCAGAACAAACAATTGCAGGTAGGGATTATGAAAATTAGACCAGAAACCAATACTATCATGTCTTAGGACTTGCATGTTTGATTTTGAAGCAAAAAAGTGATCTTGAAGTTATTGTAAGATTTGAAAGAGAAAAACATTTTTTGTAAATGTTTTAGCAATTTTGATTTTTAACCCTATTTCAATGTACTTTATCTCAAAATTCTAAAATATGACCCCTATAAATAAAATTCATTTTGTGAAAGAAATATCTGACTTAAAATGACACCAAGATTAACTCCTATAGGGCTGTGGTAAAGTCCCGATTTTATTTTTAGAATAAGGTGGTTTGAAAACGGCGATACTATTGCCACGTGGTAGAGCTGTGACCGTTTAGCATGTACACGCTACTCGCTCGCAAATCTTGTAAACGTTTACTAAATACTTCATTGCGAGTAATCGTTTTTCATAGTGTCTTGTTGTTGAAAAATAATTTGATCATTCACGATTTAAATCACACACACATTCGGCTGACAAAATTCCAATCAATGACTTTTTACAAACTGTAAACCCGATTAGCATAATCCTTTTTAAATGTGTAAATCACAAATGCGCAGTAATCACCAATGAATGGGGATATTATGCACTTTGATTTCGCAGAAATCTGAGTAATCTAACTTGTAGAGCTGTGACCGTTTAATGTGTACACGCTACACGCTCGCAAATCTTGTAAACGTTTACTAAATACTTCGTTGTGAGTAATCGTTTTTCATAGTCAGTCTTGCTGTTGAAAATCAATGTTCATTCATGATTCAAATCAAACACACATTCGGCTGACAAAATTTCAATCAATGACACTGTAAACCCGATTAGCATAATCCTTTTTAAATGTGCGAATCACAAATGCGCAGTAATCACCAATGAATGGGGATATTATGCACTTTGATTTTGCCGAAATCTGAGTAATCTAACTTGTAAAATGCACTGCGAATGTGCAGCAGTAAACAGTGAAACTAACAATAGGCTTAACGTTAGGCTATAATGGCATAAGGCTTTAATTCCCATGCAATCAAGGCCCGTTTTACAAGCTGTTAAATTGACCAAAAAACACTTTAAAAATACTTGAATCGTGACAATCAGTACATTTACATGTAAATATTACCTGATGAGTCAAATAATTTTTGCAAGAAAGAAAAAATATTGCATAATAAACAAATAGAAAAAGGTTTTAACAGAGCTGAAATTTTGCATCGTTGAAAAGATGGCGGCCATTTTTTTGAGAGGACTGATATTTCAGAACTTCCTGGTGGTGGTGGCGTAGTTTTTAAATGTTTTACGGCGAGGTACATCATCCTAGTATGCAAGATTTTCACAGAAGAATTTTGAAAGTCGTAGCGAATAGGACAAAACAGTTACGCGATGTTGAGTTTAAATGACATTGTAAGGAAGTTATCTGTTCTTTCTAAACTGAATTTCCATGCAAATTTTCCATAAAAATGATGATTTTACTGTAGAAGTAAACTTTTTAAAATTTGGAAAGCAAAACTCAGCGTCTATTTGGGCAATGGAGTCAGTATTTTTGCCATACTGGTTGCGCAATTTGTTTTACTTAGCCTTGTAGTTTTGGAACAATTTTGGTGTATTTTATGAAAATTACGGTAATAAACACGTATACATGATACACGCTCGCCTCTTAGGGCGTGTACACATTTACTAGAATCCCTAAACGTTTACAGCTCTACTATGTGTATACATAATACACGCTCGCTTTTTGGGCGTGTACACGTTTACTAAAATCCCTAAACGTTCACAGCTCTACTATGAACATGCTGCAAAAGCAAAACATGCACAAGTCGGATGCAACTTACATGTAGATGCATTTAAAATGTACAGATTTAAAATATGTATAAATTTCTTTTGTTTTCAGATATAACCGAACTTAACCTTCCAAAAACATGTCAGACAGATTTCCCAGATCAGGACGATTTGTTGAACTTTAAACTCATTATAACTCCTGATGAAGTAAGTATACATGTTTGTTTGTTTGTTTGTTTGTTTGCATGTGTGCATTTGTGAAGACCGTCAAACGAGGACCCCCACTTACAGGGTTGTAAAAACGACAACAAAAAAACTCTCCAATCATTTATACAACTTAGTGAGTAAATTCGATGAATCTCCCTTCACTAATGTTCAACCCCTCGCCAACAGTTAGCTTTTAGTAGAGAAAAAAAACCCAAAACAATATTGAAAAGTATGTTACCTGAAATAAAACAATGTTTCATGAATATCAAAGCAAGATTTCCATTCACCATTGCTTAGCTGATTGTGGCGAGTACCACAATATATTATAATATTTCTACTCACCGCAATTGTTTTGCTCGCCTATGGTGAAATGGTAAGTGGTATTTCAAAAATCCATCCCTGCCCCCACCCCACCTGCCCCACCCCACCTGCCCCCACCCACCTTCCCCCACCCACCTGCCCCCACCCACCTGCCCCACCCCACCTGCCCCCACCCCACCTGCCCCCACCCCACCTGCCCCCACCCCACCTGCCCCCACCTGCCCCCACCCACCTGCCCCCACCCCACCTCCCCCAATGCCCCCACCTGCCCCCACCCCACCTGCCCCCACCCCACCTGCCCCCACCCCACCTGCCCCCACCCCACCTGCCCCCACCCCACCTGCCCCCACCCCACCTGCCGAATCAATACCTGAACGTGGCTAGCCCTTTAATTGAGGACGTCCTCCGTTGTTTTAACGGCACAGTACTTAAAAAGTCAAAAGATTTGTATTTAATTTAATGTTTTCTTTGTTGTTTGCATCAAGACCAACCACCCTTGAATCAGGAAATATTTCATTTGTGGATCTATCCATGACTGTAAGAAGTTTTGTTTGGGAAGTGGAACAGCAGCAGGGTATTATACCCAGCTATTAGCTGTTTTATATTATGTATTTGTGTTTATGTCCTCCTTGGCAATCTGTGTAGGTAGCACAGCACTATTTAGGTATTACTCCACCAGCCTGAAATGAGAAACCCCAGTTAAAAGGTGTGTGGTTTTGTTACTGTTTGAGGAGGAAGTGAGTTAAATTTGAGACATTGGAACATGGGCAGAAATGGAGGTGGAGATGTTTTTGGAGGAGATTTGCAAGAATTCTAGTTCACACTGTCCAATGGAATGTGCTGAACAGTGAATTTATGCCCTGAAAGGATTTCCAAACAATCCATATTCTGGATTCGATTGAAAATCAAATCTAGTGGTTGGTTATCAAAGAAAATCAAAACAATTTTTTGGCAATTTGTTTGGCAATTTTTTGGCATGAATGGAAAAGGATGGGATGTGAATCTTCCCTGAAAAGAACTCAAACAATGAATGCTTAGCCTGAATAAAACTGAAAACAATGAAGGTAGATAAGCCTGAAATGTCTATGTAAATAAATACAAATGGCAAATACTGATTTAAAGTGAGGAAGAGATTTGGGGATAAAACGTAGTGGGTCTAGTAGGATTTCTGAGATAGACTGTATTGGGGATAAGGGTGAACTTGTATTGGGGATGGGGTGAACTTGTATTGGGGATGGGGTGAACTTGTATTGAGGATGGGGTGAACTTGAACTTGTATTGGGGATGGGGTGAACTTGTATTGGGGATGGGGGTGAACTTGTATTGGGGATGGGGATGGGGGTGAACTTGTATTGGGGATGGGGGTGAACTTGTATTGGGGATGGGGTAACTTGTATTGGGGATGGGGGTTAACTTGTATTGGGGATGGGGGTTAACTTGTATTGGGGATGGGGGTGAACTTGTATTGGGGATGGGGGTGAACTTGTATTGGGGATGGGGTTGTATTGGGGAACTTGTATGGGGATGGGGATTGGGGGATGGGGTTAACTTGTATTGGGGATGGGGTGAACTTGTATTGGGGATGGGGTGAACTTGTATTGGGGATGGGGGTGACTTTACACAATGTTAGGCAATAGGCTGATATTATCAAGCGGGCGGGGTGTGCACTCTACAGAGTGCTGAAATTCTCGTTATTTGTGTGATTGTTATAAGATGTTCTATCACACACTGAAATGCTTCTTTCTACAGTCAAATTCTTCAATGTTTTAGTTTTCTGCTATTTAAAAAGTTGTTTACACTTCAGAAAGACATAAAATGTTTCATGTTACCAAGGTTATTGCAATAAAAGATGACTGGTAGTATTGTACTGTACAGTATATCCAAATTATATCGTAATTTTTGACTTTCAGTTGATTTAATTCATGATAAATAAAGAAAGATTGTTTGTATTAGGATTTTGAAACAGGGCTTGACATTAGCATTGATTTATCACTAGCCATGGCATTGGGCTTTTCCACCTCACATTTCACTAGCCTGACTGAACTTTCCACAAGACCTTTTCTTCACATCTGACATAAACATGGCTTGAATGATTGAAATTGTGTTAGCCCGTATGTAAAATCAACCAGCCCCGGGCTTATGCTAATTTCAGCACTGTTTTGAAAGCATTTTCATCATGGACCTTTATTCTGGCACAAAATGCAAATTACATCAATGGGCAATTTTGTCTGGTTAAGGCATTATGCTCAAGGGTGTAGGAAGGGAGGGGGGGCTTTATCCCCCTGGCAAAAATGAGAGCGTGTGGAAGTATGCTATTGCACCCCCCCTTCCTCCCCTTCCCCCTTCCCCCCCCCCTTCCTCCTTCCCCCCCCCTTTCCCTCCTTCCCATGCTTCAGGGAAGAAAACCCCTTATTGGGCTTATTTGTACTCTGTGAAATATATAAACCTTTTCAGCGCTTGTTCATCTGATATATTTAATTATAATTTATAATACCTCGGTCCGATCTCTGGTATGATTTTAGTTTCTCCAGTTATAATCATTTGAATTGACCACACTTGGCTGTAAAATGTAGCATTACATCGTATACACCAACGCCTACGTATGTGTAACATACAGTTAGTAGGTGTACATGCAGGTGACAGGTCACTGCACTGCAAGCGTGTATGTACTACCATGTATGTCATGTCTTATACTAACTTAATTGTTTATTATTTGTTTTTAAAAAAAGAAAAAAAACGCATTCCACAATCATGAAAATAAATGGACAAAAATGAGACTTTTGAATGAGGAGGGGGTTGAGCTTCATGGTAAATACACTTTTAGCTCCCCCCCCCTCCCAAAAAAAAAAAAATTGTTCCTATGCCATTGATTATACTGTACAAGATGCATGGTAAGGTCATCACATTGTAATAAGAATAGTAAAAAGGTAATGTTGGGTTGGAAATACTAATAAAATTTCCCACTGTTCTGAATGAAGGTGTCAAAAATTTCCTATTAAAAATTGTGACAAATAATTTTAGCGTAATTAACACATCTTATATGCTTCCCTCTTTTGCAATGTAATATACTATTCATCACACAATTACATGGGGGACGTCTTTAGAGCACATACATGTATTTAGTAAATACATTGTAGCTTACTCAAGAAATCTATATAAAAATAATGCGTTGTTCATTCACTTTCTGTCCAGGTCCAGTCGTCCAGTCAAGTTTAGGGCGCTGTCTCTAGCAGCAGCCTAAAGGATTTGACTGGCGCACAAGGATACGATGTAGAATTGTGATATTGTGCGCGTTATAAGAAACCGATTATTAGAAACCGATTATAAGAAACCGATTCGAAGTCACCAACCACATATATTACCCTGCTCTGTCCTCCTAATGTCAAACGCCAGATGAAGAAACAGCAGGTAAACCAGGGGCTTCCGGCATCTCTACCACCGAGCCAACCAGTCGCAGCAGGTAAACTAGGGGCTCCCAGGCTCTCTACTACCGAGCCAACCAGTCGCAACAGATAAACTAGGGGCTTCCAGTATCTCTTCCACCGAGCCAACCAGTCGCAGCAGGTAAACTAGGGGCTCCCGGGCTCTCTAACACCGAGCCAACCAGTCGCAGCAGGTAAACCAGGGGCTCCTGGACTCTACCACCAAGCCAACCAGTCGCAGCAGTTAAACCAGGGGCTCCCGGCATCTCTACCACCAAGCCAACCAGTCGCAGCAGGTAAACCAGGGGCTCCCGGACTCGTTACCACCGACCCAACCAGTCGCAGCAGTTAAACCAGGGGCTCCTGGACCCTCTATCACCGAGCCAACCAGTCGCAGCAGGTAAACCAGGGGCTCCTGGCATCTCTAGCATTGACCCAACCAGTCGCAGCAGGTAAACCAGGGGCTCCTGGACTCTACCACCGAGCGAACCAGTCGCAGCAGTTAAACCAGGGGCTCCTGGACTCTCTACCACCGACTCAACTAGTCGCAGCAGTTAAACTAGGGGCTCCCAGTCTCTCTACCACTGAACCAACCAGCGATATTTGACATATGCCACTATTATTTATCCATTATTTCTGTCTTGTTTCTCTTCACAGGGTTTTTACAGAAATGGTCGGTTTGTATTTAGCTTTAAAGTAGGCCCTGGTTACCCCCACGATGCACCAAAAGTCAAGTGTGAGACAATGGTGTACCACCCCAACATAGATTTGGAAGGCAATGTTTGTCTTAACATTTTAAGGTAAGATTTGTTCTATATTTGTTATCATTTGCAACATTGAAAGAAAGATTCTGTATCTGCTTATTGAAGTTAAAAGTTCAATTATTTATGTGGTTTGAAAAATCTATGGGGCTCATTGCATTATTGATATAATGTCAGGATGGTAGGGCTATCAGGGCAGAGTTCATTTTTTGTTTGGGGATGGGGGAGGGGAGTAAAAAATATCCAAAAAAGTCCAAAATAAAAGAAAGGCCAAAAAATAGCACACAAAAATAAAAGACCAAATTAGCTAAAAAAGGGCCAAATTTTGCTCTTTTCGGCCATTTTATATATAATTTTTTTGGCAGGAATTCTCCCTCCCCCTCTTCAATTATTAGTGGGAATTAAATAATATAACAGTAACAAACTCCACACCATCAAACCCAAAGTTGGGACGAACACCCCTCTGCACAGTTGCAACCGCAGGGAAGACATCGTTTCACCCGGATCCGCCTTGGCCACTCCTCTCTCACTCACTCCCATCTCTTATCCGGCTCCCCTACCCCTCTCTGCCTCCCTTGTAACACCGATCTCTTCATCAAGCATATCTTCGTAACCTGTGTCCCCTATACCAGAACCAATCTCGGACTTTTTCGAAAACATTTCTTCCTCAAACATCATCAACTTCCTCCGCAACAACAACCTCTTCCACCACATTTAACTCCCCCTCCCCTCCCTTTCTACACCTAACCTTACATACCCCTTTTTTCTGCTTTTTTACCCTTGTCTCCCTTACAAACCTTCCATCTCCTCACTATCCTAACTCTTACACCATAATTAACACCCTCTTGGCACATTTGACTCTGACTGTCCCGGTGCCGTTAAACATCAACAAACCAAACCAAACCTGATAATATGTGCACCTTAATGTGAACACTGTATCAGGCACTGGTTGGTGTCTTGTTATTTTTGAAAAATGACAACCACAAACTTCAAGGTGATAATGGCGTGCCCCTGTCAAACCCTGCTTAGCAAACCGTTTGGCATTATTTTTTAAAGATGTACGTTGAATTAAATTAAGACTTGTATATACATTTGAGGTCCTTTTATCATTTTCTGATTTTGTTTATTGATGAACAAGAAAAATCCTACTCTTCTGTTGAAAATTGTACCATTTGTACAAAAGCAATGAACATCAGGACCAAAATCTCAAGTTATGACGATAATTAATTTCAAATTCATTGTTTCTTTTTGTATGTTTTGTTTGTGTTGTATGTTAAATGTATACTTTTATTTAAACGTGTCTTATCATGTTATATTGTTATGAAAAAGGCTTGTTGCTCCTTGTCAAAGACAAACTAGTCATTTTGTGTGCTAAAAAAATACTCTGTAGATAAATGAAGAGTTAACTGGTGCTAGATTGTACAGCAGAGTTGCAGATTTGACATTGGCATATTTTTGCTGACAATTTCTTTGCCACAAAGCAAGGATTAGCTTAGCTGGCATTGGGATCAGAGCTTGTTCCTCTGCCTAATTGGATGATGCATGAAAGTTAGGAGTTATCTTCTGGAAGAAGTTGATGAGCGGGAATAGAGCTTATTCACCATTCTTTCATCCATCTATCTGCATGCACTGCTCTGTAACTAGAATCAAGGATTTTCTGCTCCTGGGAAGGAATTCTAGCTATGTGTCCTGTTTGAAAGGAAATTTATGAAATAGAGACTCTTGACTTGAAAGAACGTAAAAATGATGCATTTCTGACAAGAATAGCACTTAAGATATTTGTCTGGCATGAAATGAAACTCATACAATGTAGTACTCTTACCTAAAAAGCACTGTAAGTCTTGCTTGAAAAGAAATTTAAACAATAGCTGCTGGCTTGAAGAAAAGTGAGACATAAAAGATTGATGATGGCCTCCAACCAAATTAATTTGCATTGAGATTGTAGTCGGAGATTTAAGTCGGAGATTTTAGTCGGAGATTTGGTAGATAGACATGGTCTCCATCTGAAGAGTAGGTGTTTGTAGGTTGGAACTAACTGTCATCTTCTCATTTCAAAGAAGTTTATTCTGCTTTAATGCAACTGAAATATCCTCATAAACAATGTTAATTAAAATTGAATTGATTTACTTTTGTTTTTACTTTTATTTTTTATTACAGGGAAGATTGGAAACCAGTTTTGACAATAAATTCCATCATTTATGGTCTTCAGTTTCTCTTCTTGGTAAGTTATTAACTTTCCTTTTAGAGCATCTGTTTGGTAAGCACGTGCAGCATAATGCGAAACTATGCAATGCCGATTTTGTCCGGACATCCACAGGTTTTCCTGAGATTTCCTTTGGGAATTCCTCAGAAAATGTTATAGTTTCTTCAGAGTTCCTCAGAAAAAGTTACACAGTTTCTTTAGATATCCTCAGGAAGGCTGGAATTTTCTTACAATATGTTAAGTTTTTTCAGAGACACTTAAGACAGGTTGAAGACTAGTTTCCTTAAATAGTCTACAAAACATTTGTTATTTTCTTAGAAGATAAAATGATATAATTTTCCAATATTCTTAAGAGATCGTCAATAACACTGGAGGTTTAAAACCCTTAAAATTCTTTAAAATATTTATGCACCAAAGGATGTGTTAGGCATGATTATTAAACTCTGTCTTTATTAGTGTGTTCATTTGCATAAAGCTGCTACAGTATATGAAATGACAAGACTTTTATACTTAGTATGCTCAGTCAGAGAGTGTGACAGGTTGTGACTGCATATGGACATAGGGAGGATGCCATGTGGGACATGGATGGGGCACTGCAGGACATAGGATAGGATATATGCCATGTGGTATGCACCAAGGGCTATATCAGGCATGATTATTTGACTCAGCCATTATTTTCTTATTCAACAGTTCATTTGCGTATGTTATTATATGAACTGACAGACTTTCATACAAGTATGCTTAATCAGGGACTGATAGCTAGGACAAGACTGCTTATGGAGCCTATGGGACGTCATGTGGGACATGTGGTGGGATATAATGTTGGACATAGGATGGGATGTCATGTGGAATGTAGGGTGGGATGTCATGTGTGACATGGGGTGGGATGCCACGAGTAACACATAATGTGACATAGGTTGTGATGCCATGTGTGACATAGGGTAGGAGGCCATGTGGGACATATAATAGGAGGCCATGTGGGACATACGATAGGAGGCCATGGGGACATGGGATGTGGGACATAAAGTGGGACGTTATTGAGACAGGGAGGAGTATCATGTGGAACATGGTGGAATCCAATGTAAAACATAAGGTGGGATGTCATGTGGGACATCATTGGGAAGCCACTGATTTGGGACATAAGGTGGGATGCCATGGGAGACAAGGAGGGATGCCATGTGGGACACAGGGAGGGATGCCATGTGGGACACAAGGAGGGATGCCATTTGGGACATAGGGAGCGATGCCATGTGAGATACTGTATATGGTTGGATATGATGTGGGACATAGGATGGGATGCCATGTGAGACATAGGGTGGGATGCCATGTGGGTCATAGGGTGGGATGCCATATGGGACATATGGTGGAATGCCATATGGGAGAATGCCATGTAGGAGATAAGGTGGAATGCCATGTAAGACAAGGAATAGGATGGGATGTCATGTGGGACATGGGATGCCATGTGGGACATAGGATGCCATGTGGGAGATATGGTGGTATGCCATGTGAGACATGAGGCGGGATGTCGTGTGGGACATGGGATGCCATGTGGGACTTAGTGTGGGATGCCATTTTTATAATTGGGCGGGTCATAAATATGGGTGTCAACTTGCATGGGCATGCGAACCATGACAGTATTTACCATTCCAGTTTAAAGTGAGTTTATTGTTCAGGCAAGTTTATCTCATGTGAAGGAGGGTTTCAAGAAACTAAAGTGGTGAAGAAAGTATTCAAAAATTGTATTCCATTAAGGAGATATTTAAGCTGAAAAGGTCATCCATCATTGAGTCAAGAAAATTGATTGTTTGGATCTTCATTCAGAGTGCAAAGTCATTGTTCAGCACATTCCATTGGAAAGTTTCAACTTAGTCTTGACAACTTAGTCCTGACAGATCTCATCCTAAAACATCCCATCCTCAATTTCTTCCCTTCCCCTGTTCCAATTGGTCTTTAAAATTGAATCAAAATCCAATCATCAGTTCTTGTGTTTTTTTGATGACAGACAAACTCAGCTTAAAATGTCTGCACCCCTCCATTTATACCCTTCCCCTGTTCCAATATGTCTCACATAACACTTCTTCCTTAAGCAGTAACAAAACATACACCAAATTTAATCTAAATCCATTCATCAGTTCTGGAGTATGCTTGCACGGTCTATAGGTTTTGTAACTCAAACTGGTTTGTGAAACCGCGGTTTTGGTCTGATTTTTATTTGATGAAAAACCGGAAGCACCAAAAATAACCAAATCACTAAAAAAAAATTGCCAAAAGATGTTTAAAAATCTGTTTTATTTTAATGAAAAGAAAGTTTATGCTTTGTATCAACATGTTTTTGTTGTATCTTTTGATATATTTGTGAAAATATGTGATATACAGTATATATGCAGATTCAATCAATAAATACGATTGAGAATGTTTTGAAATAAATAGTCATGTACCTGTGATAACAGGTTCGATGATGCTATATATTTACGCTTTTTCTGGGCTAATATTTCCCTGACCACAACAAATCTACCTTCATTCCTTTATAATCTCTTTATTTGAAGTCCATTCTCTCACTGAGTCCTTTTGTCTTTTAAAATACTTGGGAATCCATTATAAATCCTGACAAATAAATTGAAATTGAAAGCCAAGTATTATGACACCATTTACGAATTCACACCCTACCACTCCCTACTGTACTGACTGACCCTATGCATGTACCGTACTTCAGGCTTGTACAAGTTGCAACACATTATTCAATGTGTATGACTATGGGCTCTGATTAACGACCCTATGCATGTACCGTACTTCAGGCTTGTACAAGTTGCAACACATTATTCAATGTGTATGACTATGGGCTCTGATTAACAGCCCCTGGATACAAATGAAACTTTGCGTTAATGACCCTAGATTCGAGTGTTGTCATAGTAACATGATTAATGAATGAATTTTCAAGAGTTGTATCATATTTTCAAAAGTTTTTCTTTTAGTTTGAATTCAGTTTCTGCTGGGAAAAACCATTGCTATAAATAGCTGTAATTTGGTTTAGAGGCGGGTCAAACCCATGTTTCTGCAGTCAAACCCATGTTTCTGCAGTTAACCTCATGTTTCTGTAGTCAACCTCATGTTTCTGCAGTCAAACCTATGTTTCTGCAGTCAAACCCATGTTTCTGCAGTCAACCCCATGTTTCTGCAGTCAAACCCATGTTTCTGCAGTCAAACCTATGTTTCTGTAGTCAGCCTCATGTTTCTGCAGTCAAACCTATGTTTCTGCAGTCAAACCCATGTTTCTGCAGTCAACCCCATGTTTCTGCAGTCAAACCCATGTTTCTGCAGTCAAACCTATGTTTCTGTAGTCAGCCTCATGTTTCTGCAGTCAAACCTATGTTTCTGCAGTCAACCCCATGTTTCTGCAGTCAACCCCATGTTTCTGCAGTCAAACCCATGTTTCTGCAGTCAAACCTATGTTTCAGTAGTCAGCCTCATGTTTCTGCAGTCAAACCTATGTTTCTGCAGTCAAACCTATGTTTCTGCAGTCAAACCCATGTTTCTGCAGTCAAACCCATGTTTCTGCAGTCAAACGCATGTTTCTGTAGTCAAATCTATGTTTTTGCAGTCCAACCCATGTTTCTGCAGTCAAACCCATGTTTCTGCAGTCAAACCCATGTTTCTGCAGTCAAACCTATGTTTCTGCAGTCAAACCCATGTTTCTGCAGTCAAACCCATGTTTCTGCAGTCAAACCCATGTTTCTGTAGTCAAGTCTATGTTTCTGCAGTCCAACCTATGTTTCTGCAGTCAAACCCATGTTTCTGCAGTCAAACCCATGTTTCTGCAGTCAAACCCATGTTGCTGTAGTCAGCCTCATGTTTCTGCAGTCAAACCTATGTTTTTGTAGTCAACTCTATGTTTCTGCAGTCAAACCCATGTTTCTGCAGTCAAACCCATGTTTCTGTATTCAACCTCATGTTTCTGCAGTCAAACCTGTTTCTGTAGCCAACTCTCATGTTTGTGCAGTCAAACTTATGTTTCTGTAGTCAACCCTATGCTTCTGTAGTCAACCTCATGTTTCTGCAGTCAAACCCATGTTTCTGTAGTCAACTCCCATGTTTGTGCAGTCAAACCCATGTTTCAGTAGTCAACCCCATTTCTGCAGCCAAACAGATTTTTGCAGTCAAACCCATGTTCCTGTAGTCAACCCCATGTTCCTGCATTCAAAACCCTTGTTTCTGTGGTCAAGCATGTGATATGGGAAGTCAATCATGGTTCTGCGTTGGTTCCTGTGGTCCTGTATCAAAACCCATGCACATTAGTCAAACCCATATTTCTGCAGTCAAACCTATGTTTCGGCAGTCAACACCATGTTTCTGCATTGAAACACCATGTTTCTGCATTGAAACCCATGTTCCTGTAGTCAAGCATGTGATTTGAGAAGTCAATCATGGTTCTGCATTGGTTCCTGTGGTCCTTCATTCAAAACCCATGCACATCAGTCAAACCCATGTTACTGCACTCAAACATATTTTTGCAGTCAAACCCATGTTTCTGCAGTCAAACTCATGTTTCTGCAGTCAAACCCATGTTTCTGCAGTCAAACCTCGTGCTTCTGCAGCGTAACCATGTTTCTGCAGTCAAGCCCATGTTTCTGCAGTCAAGCCCATGTTTCTGCAGTCAAACCTCATGCTTGTGCAGTCTAACCATGCTTCTGCAGTCTAACCATGTTTCTGTAGTCAAGCCTATGTCTGCAGTGAAACCCATGTTACTGCACTCAAAAATGTTCTTGCAGTGAAACTCATGTTACTGCACTCAAACCCATGTATCTGCAGTCAAACCCATGTTTCTGCAGACAAACCCATGTATCTGCAGTCAAACCCATGTTTCTGCAGTCAAACTCATGTTTCTGCAGTCAAACCCATGTTTCTGCAGTGAAGCCCATGTTTCTGCAGTCAAACCCATGTTTCTGCAGTCAAACCTATGCTTCTGCAGTCAAACCCATATTTCTGTAGTCAAACCTCATGCTTCTGCAGTCAAACTCGTGTTCTGCAATCAACGTATGGTTGTCAAATCCATGATTGTGCAGTTATTTCCGCAGTCATACTTTATGCTGTCATACAAAGGGTTCTGCAGTCATACCCATGCCTTTGGCAGGTTTAGTAATTGGTTATTTAGCTTGTCTTACACTTTCATTTCAAGTTTGTGTTTTACCTGTTGTGTTTTACATTTTGTATTTTATCTCTAACAATTTACCCATAACATTTTACACATAATATTTTACACATAGCATTTTACCCCTAACACTTTATCCCTAATATTTTACCCATAACATTTTCTCTGTCTTTGCTCCATAGGAACCGAATCCAGAAGACCCACTCAACAAAGAGGCCGCTGAGGTGCTGCGGGCAAATAAGAGACTCTTTGAACAAAACGTGTCCAAATCAATGAGGGGCGGCTATGTCAATAGCACATACTTTGAACGCTGTCTAAAAGTATGATGACGGTGGAACTGCGGATGAAATATTTTATACATTTCTTTTTGTTTGGCAGAAGGGTAGGACATAACTTTGGCAAAAGTGACAAAATGGTGTAATGTCTATTTGCTTAACTTTGTGCTTCTTTTGAGCGTGAGCAAGGATCTTATGATTATCCTTGGGGAAGGAGATGTGGTATTCTCATGCTGTGCCATCCGCAGAGTATCCAAAGAACAGCACACTGGAGCACTGGGAGATATGGGAGAACGCCAGATGAGATTTGTGTAGTATTGTAATCATATATTTTTTTTTTATACATTTTTGCTTACAATGCAATGTTATAGCAGCAATCACGTATGTCTTTATTTGTAGGCAGACATGTTAAAAGGCATTTTACTCAGAGTTTCATGGTCTTCACATATGTAGAAACTGCTAGGTGTGCACTAGATCTTTAAGGTGTGTGTGTTTCTCCATTCATGCTCCTAGTAATATTGATTTATTGGATCTGTCATGTGCCCTCATCCGCTTGCGACATGGAAACCGGGGATGAGCATAGACCCTATGAGCCTAATGGCTCGGATGGACCATTTATGCTCCTAGTTATATCGATTTATTTGATCTGTCATGTGCTCTCATCCGCTTGCGTCATGAAAACCAGGGATGAGCATAGACCCTATGAGCCTAATGGCTCGGATGGACCATTTATGCTCCTAGTAATATCGATTTATTTGATCTGTCATGTGCTCTCATCCGCTTGCCTCATGGAAACCAGGGATGAGCATAGACCCTATGAGCCTAGAATGAGCATAGACCCTATGAGCCTAATGGCTCGGATGGACCATTCATGCTCCTAGTAATATCGATTTATTGGATCTGTCATGTGCTGTCATCTGCTTGCGTCATGAAAACCAGGGATGAGCATAGACCCTATGAGCCTAGAATGAGCATAGACCCTATGAGCCTAATGGCTCGGATGGACCATTCATGCTCCTAGTAATATCGATTTATTGGATCTGTCATGTGCTCTCATCCGCTTGCATCATGGAAACCAGGGATGAGCATAGACCCTATGAGCCTAATGGCTTGGATGGAATTAGCTTTTTAACTGCTGAATGAACTTCTCACACTAGCATTGTTGCTAAGATTGCTTACTTGAGAGTATTAGGACTTTGGGGAAGTAAGCTTACAAGATTAGTTGGACCGACTCAATTTATAGAACTCTAAACTTATTAATACTGGTTACAAGAGTAGCCGGACTGAGTCAATTGATAGAACTCTAAAGTTATTAAGTTATTAACACTGGATACAGC
Source organism: Chiridota heheva (assembly GCA_020152595.1). Taxonomy (NCBI): domain Eukaryota; kingdom Metazoa; phylum Echinodermata; class Holothuroidea; order Apodida; family Chiridotidae; genus Chiridota; species Chiridota heheva. Next base: position 3,538,431 of record JAIGNY010000279.1, on the reverse strand, counting down.
TTTTAGCACAAATAAGATCAAAAAGGTTATTACATTCTAGATTGTTATGAGTGAGCTTGCACGGTTTTTCCCCGATGTCAAACCAGTTGGTTTTGAAAATACAAACTGGTTTTAACAGAAAAACCAGTTTTAAACGTAATCAAAACGATACAATTTTTTATTTTTTTATTTATAAAAAGGTTATCACATTCTAAAACAATGTCAAAAGTTGGTTTTGAAAATACAAACCGGTTTTAACAGAAAAACCAGTTTTAAATCAATCAAAACAATAAAGAAAATGATAATAATTTCATTACTGAACCAAAATGATGAAAACTGACACAAAATGACACTGTCAAATGCAGGAGTTCATCACTTTGGTTCATAAAAGATATGGTAATAATTTTTTTTTTTTCTGTTTTTTTGTCAAATAAGGAATAGGTTGGAGTTACGAAACTGGTAAACTGTGCAACCTTAGGCATGCATATCAACATTCAAAGATTGTGTTGTAGTGTACTTACTGTGCTTTGCCGCATCACCCACCAAATAAATTTCATGCTTTTTTGCTGCAAGTCTTTATCAAGTGTTATACAACCTCACTGGTTTTGCCCAATAGAACGCCACACAAATGTTCAAAGTTAGTAAGATTTTGCAATTACCTTGGTACTTCAACCCATTCTTGTAAAATAGGAAAAATTTCATTATTTGACAGACTACCTGTGGAATGAATTTTGATGGGTGGTTATTTAGTTCAATATATTAAGTTGCCTTACTTGTAATATCGTGATTTATTTGTTTTAAAGTATCTCTGAACAAGTGTCTCTTATTGAGAGTAACACTTCAAGCACAAAGCTATTAATCGATCCACTGCAGTATAAAACTGCTGCTCTGGGGTGGAGAAGGAGGGGGGGGGGGTGGGTGTGTGTGCTTAGACTACCTGTGGAATACAACTTTGATGGGTGGTCATTTAGTTCAATATATTAAGTTGCCTTGTAATATCGTGATTTATTTGTTTTAAAGTATCTCTGAACAAGTGTCTCTTATTGAGAGTAACACTTCAAGCACAAAGCTATTAATCGATCCACTGCAGTATAAAAACTGCTGCTCTGGGGTGGAGAAGGAGGGGAGGGGGTGGGTGTGTGTGCTTAGACTACCTGTGGAATACAACTTTGATGGGTGGTCATTTAGTTCAATATATTAAGTTGCCTTACTTGTAATATCGTGATTTATTTGTTTTAAGCTATCTCTAAACAAGTGTCTCTTATTGAGAGTAACACTTCAAGCACAAAGCTATTAATTGATCCACTGCAGTATAAAGACTGCTGCTTTGGGGTGGGGTACTTATACCTGACCACTGTACAAAGTAAGCTGAGCCATCCTGCATCCAGAGTTGAAATTAATCATAAAAATTTCCCACGGTTCTAAATAAAGGTGTCAAAAATCTTCCCACGAAAAATTGTGACAGAAATGTATTCAAAGCATTTTTATATACTTCCCTCTTTTGCAATTTAATGTACTTTCCATCGCACAATTACATGGGGGACTTTTTAAGAGTACATATTTATGACATATACTGTTGTTTTCTCAAGAAATTGATAAAAACAAATAATTAAAAAAATATTACTATTATTATTTTATTGATTTTTTTTTTTTGCTTCCCGCGAATTCCGCTTGGTTATTACCCCAGGAACTGTAGATATTTTTCCAGCTCCGACTGCATCATACTAAAAATAATCACCCTTGTTTTGATCTTGTGATTTATAAAATAATAACGTTGAAATAAAATGACCCAAAAGCTTAAGCCATTAGGCTCATTGGACTGGTGCTTATTCCTGGTTTCCATGGCGCAAGCGGATGAGAGTACATGCCCCCTGGATGGGACGCCAGTCCATTGCAGGTTAACTCCCCAGCAGTGCTGGTACTCATTTTACAGCTGAGTGGACTGAAGCTAATAGAGTAAAGTGTTTTGCTCAAGACGCAATGCAACACTCATGACATGAATCGAACTCGGTACCTCTCGAATACGAGCATGACTCCCTAACCACTAAGCCACAGCACCTCTTGGGTGACCCAAGATCTTGTAACAACCTTTCCTGTGGCTGGATGGTGTCTAGTTTAGCAAGGTTACAGTAGGTCGTGATCATGTGATCTGAACATGTAATAGTAGCTTTTGCAATTCTCATATACAATGCAGTTTCTGGGCTAACTTTGAAAATTTGTACAAAAATTATTGCATAACGTTCTAAGCACAAACTAAGGATTATCTAATATCATGTAACTTCGTGGTTGTCTTGGAATATCTTGAAAATGTGGGGTATCTTTTTTCCCCGATATGGAATGGACCCTTGTGTTCCAAGGAGGGTCAAACTTGCATGTAATTTAGTCAATTTAAAGAATGTAAGCAAATTTCTCCCTTCACTGCTGAGGGGCTGTGCTGTAAAAGATGCTGCTGTTTAAAGATATTTTGCAACCATTCTGTTTAGACTGCTGGCATCCTTTGACATTAATTTACTGGCTTAGAATATTTCGTTTTTGGCACACAGAAAGTCCTCTACTAAAGACTTATTGCTAACACAACATAAGTCATCTTTCATTCATGGTAGGCATAGAAACAAGAGAGGGGGGGGGGCACTGGGGGGAACGTGCCTCCCACTTTCCAGAAAAAACGACAAAAGTGCCCCCTTTAAAAATAAAAAGTGCCCTTCAATTACTGTCCAAATAGTAAGAAACTGGTGACTTTTGTCAGTCCTATGTACGGAGGAATGTGTCCCCAATGGAAAAGTGCCCCTTTCTAAAAAGGAAGTGCCCCTTTGTTGTTTTGGGCTTACTTATTATCCTCTCGCCAACGAAGTTGGTGAAGAGGGGATATAGCATTTTTACAGGCCGTCCGGCCACATCTATTGTCCGTCCGGCCTCTTGCATTGTTCAGCTACTAGGGAACAAAAGATTGCTGCCCTAGGAAAGGAAATCCAAAATTTTTATGAATAGAAATTTATATAAATTAGAACAAATGGATTCCAGACTTGAATAGCAGCAATTAAAGGATTTGTTCAGGGATTAAAAAAGTTAAATAATAGATCGGACGAAGTGTCTTGCGAATAAATAGCAAAAAAAACAATGTCTTTGCTTGAATAGAGTGGACACATACTGTAGTAGACTTATGATTATCTGCAAATTAATCTGTACTGAATTTTCATTCTGATTTGGTATAAAGATCAACTCTATCTGGTTTATAAGGGGAAAAAGTTAAGCATGTTTCTATTGGAAGTGTCAGATTTAAGTTAAGGCTGGGGGTGGGGCTGTAGTGCAATGGAGAGAGTGGAGGTTATAGTGAAGGTTGGAATGATGAGTTGGTTAAGAGTATATTTAGTAGATGAGTGGATGGCAAAAAGTGGGTTGTTGTAGGTGAATGAATGATAATTGGTGAATGGGGGGTGGTAGGTGAATGGGGAATGGTACAGTGAATGGGGCATTTTGGGGATTAGAGGATGGCAGGTGAATGGAGGATTGTAGATGAACGGGGATGGCAGGTGAAGGGGGATGGTAAGTGATGGTAAGTTGAGTTGAGAGAAGCGAGGGAATGGGAGTGAGAGGAAAGAATGTTGGATGGAAGATGGTAGAATGATTGGTAGATGTAGGAATTAGAATGAAGGTGGGATGGCATGGGGGACGGGATGGGATGAAATGTGGGACAGGGGGGATGGCATGTGGGATGGTGGCATTTGGGTAGGATTTCATGGAATGTGGACAGGGTGTCATGGCATATAGGATGGTGGGACAGGGTTGCGTGGCTAGTGAAACAAGGTATGCCAGGCTGGGATGGCATATAGGACAAGGTGGGATGGCATGGGGGACAGAGTAATGACATGTAAGACAGGATGGCATGTCATCTGGATTTCAGGTGGTATGGCGTATGGGACAGTGAGGTAGCATGTGGGTTTGGATGGAATGGCCTTTAGGACAGGGTGGGATGGTACATGAAAGGATGGCATGTGGGACAGGGTAGGATGGTACAGGGAGGGATGGGATGTGGGACAAGGTGGTGTGGTATATGGTACAGGTAGGGGTGGCATGGTATATGGGACAGGGTGGCATGGTATATGGGACAGGGTGGCATGGTATATGGGACAGGGTGGCAACGCATATGGTGGGATATCTTGATTGCAGGTGTGATGGCATACAGGTCATGTGGAATGGTATCTGGATTTCATGTATGATTTCCTGTAGGGATAGAAATAGCATGGTATGATATGTGGAACAGAGGGTGGGATGGCAGGTGTGACAGGCTGGAAAGCGTAGTTATTAGCGGCGAGGGAATGTGTATCGTTTGTGATGTGTGGTTCTATGTACAGATTGGGATGGGGGACATATTGACTTGAACAGTGCCCCTTAGAGGTCCCCCCCCCCCCCTCTCCAACAACACACACACACTTCAAAAGCTTGTTACACTCCTGATGGTAGGAAAGGATTGTTTCATGACTATTTGCATTCAAAAAAGTCACAGCAGTTTTTTCATTGTGACTGATGGGCCTACAAACTTGTGGCTTGTCTGTGATTTTGTTCATTGCTCGTATCAAGGCTGGAGTAATGATAACTATAAATTATATTTAACAAATTCTAAGAGTCTTTTGTGTGAAACACTTGTAGCATTAACAGCTTGGTCCCATGGTAGATTCTAAACTTGAACCTTTCATGAATTGTAATTGTGGCCTTATTGTAAGCTCCACCTCGGGCCCAATGTGAGCTGATTTTGTTATAAGTGTTTTGTTTTAAGAGATTTAAGTGTCTTGCACTTAATCCGTTTTGATGATCCTTCTGATCCTTGTGGGATCCCTCTCCCAGGGGATCTCCTTCCCCAGGATCTGTTTGATCATTTCAACCACATGCATGCATGTGTTGTAGTCTTGATGCAGCCTAATCTCTTGGAAGTCTCATCAACCAAATTTGTTATGTGCATGGTTACCAATATGTCATTAAAATGTCTAGCCCTAAACATTGCATGGGACCTAAAATGTGGGGGAGGAAAGGGAGGGGGGAGGGGGGGGAGGATCATTCAAAGATACCTAACAAAAGATACAAAATTTGAAAAAAAGGTGTGTCAGGGGGTAAGGGGGTCCCTCCTCCCCAAAAAAAAAAAAAAAAAAAATCCTGTGTATGCATGGGACCCACTTCCTATAATAGTATACTATTGTAAATAGAAATGTTGTTGAAATTCATGTGAAGATTATAGGGTATGTAACTTCTTGTTTCTCCTCCCCCCCCCCTCCTCCCTCCTCCCTCCTCCCCTACTTGAGAACTAGTAGCAAGAGCACATTTTAACCATCAGGTCCAGGTGAATTTTTTTGTCGAGGCCCGTTCAATGGGAACGTATTGAAACAGAAATGAGAAGACCCCCTCCCGCCCCCTTCGCCCCCTGTTCGACTCATTATGGTCAGTTCCTGTTCAATTTTTAAAAGGTTTCAATGGGATTTTTCTCCTGGGATGTCATTTACCTTTTGTCATGTAGTAAGAAAGGAAGTCGAATTAGCATGAACGGTTGTTTTGTGAAATATACGGATGATTTCTAGAGAAAGGTTGGCCTAAATTCAGCTGATTGTGTACCTTAGGTTATTGGTAAGAGATGGGGAATTTCTCCCCTGCTAGAGTAACCTACTATTTTGTATAAAATTTGTCTTGTTGTAGATTGAGCTTAAAGGTTTCCTTTGTTGAATGTCTCCATCTATACCCGAATGGTATTAGTACTGTTACAATGTGTCAGTTTGTATGTAATTTAGGTAATTTTTAAGATGAATCTTAAAATATATAGAGATACTCAAATAATTGCTTTATGTTTATGAAACATTTAAAGGAGACATAAAATCCGACATAATCCTTATTTATATGTTAGAACTAAAGTAAGAAATCTTCTGACCAAGTTTTGTACCTCCCGCAGCCGCAGTAATCTCATGATGAATAAATCTGGCTTTAAATTTTCAGTCTAATGCACCCAAACTCACCAGTCTTTATAACTCGAACATTCTTTCAAAGTCCAAATGAATCCTCAGCCCCACATTATATGCATGACTTGGTCTGCAGTAACCAAATCCACAATACCTGGCTCTTCACAATAAGTTCCATTGTGTGCATATAGATGATTGGGATTGTAATTATTGATGGGTAAAATCACTGAACTATCTAAAGTGGGTTTCTTAATTGCTTCATGATGCTATTAAATGTTAATAGCTCCATGATTGCTTCTACCAGAGTCTAAAAGTCATACCTGCCAAAATGAGAGTTCTTGTGGGTGGAGGTCTTGCGGGCGAAAAGACTGAAAATTTGTAGTGAGGATTGAGCGTAATGTAACACATTTGTTGTGTTTATTAAAAACTAAAATGCTACTGGCATGGGAGCTGCCATTTTGATTTTAAAACATGTAGATAATGTTGTCATCAACCCAATGTTGATTTTCTCTCTTTTGTAAGTTTTCTAGCTGATGATAAAACAAATTCTTTTGGGAAGGTCAAGAACATTTTTGTGTATTATATGAAACTATCAAAACATGCTGTAGAAACTTTGTGCACATCATTTTGCCCAAAGGAATATTCCACGTTTTTTCATAACCTTTCATAAGAAAAGAACATTTGTATAAATATTTTAGTACAAAAATCATGTTATGTTTTTCCTATCAGGAGATATTCAAATTTTATGGTTCACAAAAAATGTCAATAAATGAATAAGAAAAGGCTCAGTATGACATCACAGCAACACATTTTCCCACAAAGTTGATGTATTTCATTAATATGTATCATCCTTTTGTATTAGTAAAACCTGCTAGAAAAATAAGTTGATGAAAGTTAGGTCACAATATATTAATTGCCAAATATACCCTACTTCAATAACTTTTGGAAAATTGTTTCTAATCATACAGAAACAACCAATTAACGTTCATAGAAATACATAAACATTTGCAATGGAATTGCCTCTATGACATCATCAAACACGAATTCATCATACTGTACAAAAACTTTAAAGTGCAATTAGGAAATCTTTAAAAATCCACATCTCCTGAACGGAATATGATATCAACCTTATTTTTATACCAAATTGGCTCTAAAAGTATGCTCTTTCAAATAAAATTTTACAAAAACTATTGTAATATTACAAAAAACCATGGTAATATTACAAAAAAAACATGGGAATATTCCTTTGAATCAAATGTAAAGAAAAATACATTAAAATCCTTATGTTCCTCATGAGAAAATTATGCCATCATGCAAAAGATTTCAATACAGGATTGTACAAAATGGCCGCCTACATGTGTCAACTTCAAACATGAATAACTTGAGATTGGCATATTATATTGACCTGCTGTTTTTGGTAGTTGTCTTATATTTGTACCATCTTATCATATGAAATAATAATTGTATCAGACTAATGCCTCCTTTATACCTACTGTATATTATGTTGGCTATTTTGTTTCTGGCAGTTCAAGGGACATATCTAGTGGTTCAATCCATATCATTGCAATTGGTTGTGGGGTACCCTTTATTGGGATGTGTTTGCGGGGGGTACCTTTTTCTGGGATGTGTTTGCAGTTCCAAGATATTGTGGATGGATGTGACTTAAAAACCATTGGATATGTCAAGAAATTAGTAAAATAGAATCTTGTAGGCAGTAAGGGTAATTATAATTTACCACCTGAAGAAAGTTTGAGGAAAAGTAATACTTCAAATATAAAAAATATAAAAATAAAAATACATTAACAATTGTTAAGAAACTGAAGATGAGGGCGCCAACATTCCAAGGTAGACTTATTAAAACAGTCATTTCTACATAGATAAGACATAACTTAAAACTTGTTATGTCTTTAACGGAATAATATTGCTTTCTTCACCATTTTGTTTCTTTTAAAGTCCTCATTCATATAAGATGGACATACTTGACCCCTTAAGCCTTACTCTACCACGCTGCGATATTATCGCCATTTTGGGTGCCCCGTTTTTGGCCCCGCCTTCCGAGTGCATTTTCATAAAATGTGCTGGTAAGAGTAAAGGTTAATCAACCCGCGACAAATGCGCCAACTCGAAAATATAGGCAGCATGGTCCCGGTGGGCGGCCTAGTGGGTCCCGGAAGTGGAATGGGCCCGACTCCGCTGCCTGGAAGACGAGGACCCTTCAATAATCATGCCTTGATTAACCCTTACTCTACCACGCAGCGATATTATCGCCGTTTTGGCCCCGCCTCCCGAACGCATTTTCAAAAAAGTGCTGGTAGTGTAAGGGTTAAGTAACTAATCCTTTAAAAGTTCATGAATGAACAGGTTCCCCTACAGTCCCATTGTCGCGGAATAACATTTGTCTCGGGATACTGTAATGAACGAGGTGATAGGTGAGTGAATGGCAGAGATCAACTGTACATTATGCTCTGGAAAAAGGACACGAGGGAAAACTTAAGCCCATGAACCCTGTTCATGCATATCTTTCATATTTGAATTTTTATTTATTTTTTAAGAGAAAAGAATCTAACAAACGTGCAATATTTTCGTGAAGTTTTAATTTTAAACAATTAAACACCAAAATTATAAGGAGGAAAAATAACTTCCTTATGAAAAAGTAGAATAACCTTCTATAATGTATCAATTTGATACAGAATAATCGACAACGTTCATATTACCCGTCTTAGAATTGGTCACACCTACCTCACTCACTCCCACCTCCTTATTGGCTCCCCCAACCCCTCTGCAACAATTGCCATTGCACCCTCACAATCCATAACGTTCTCCTTGCTTGCCCCCTGTACAACCCTCCCAGAGCTTCCGTCGCTCCCCACAACTCAATTGCTGAGTTCTTCCAGGGAAATCTTCGGATAAAATAATCTCCTTCCTTCATCATGCCTCCCTCTACAACCATATTTAATTCTCCTCTTCCACCTCCTCTCTATTTTGTTTTTGTTTCACCCATGCACCTCCTCTCTCGATCACAGTTTACTGACCTTTTGTTCTTGAATTTCTCTCATTCTCCCCCTGGTCTCTTTCCTTCCTACCTCTAGAATGATCTGACCTCTCAGGCACAATTTGACCTTCGTTGTCGTGGTGCCGTTAAGCCCTCATCAAACAAACAGACAGAGTAATGTACAATGCAAATTAGGGGTGTGTCCAATCTTGTCCAATCACATTGCAGACAACAAACTTCGATGAGCATGATTCATCATTCTGCAATGGAAATGCCTAGTCTAATTTTGATATATGTATTTCAAGCGGGCGTATTGGAGTTAGGTGAATTTCTTCTAACATTGTTTTAACTTAAATTTGTATCATGTGGTTGCTGTGTAAATACTGGAATAGATTATCCCAAAATGTTGAACTCTTGTTTTACAGAAAAAAGAAATCTACAAAATGTTCTCATCTTCATTCAGATTTAAGAGAATGTTTGCCTCCAAAATGTTATAGCACTATTTAATATCCCAAGGGTTCATTACTGAGTACATGAAAACACTATCACTCACTAAAATCAAATCAAAGGAATGTTTTTTTTGTTTTTTTTCAAACAGTATATTCCAATCATTGTTAAAGCATAATTATGTACAGAAATTGTTCAAAATGGCAAAATTAAGCAAATGCTCTGTTGAAGACTTATATACATTGTAAGTTTTAACAAAAAATAACATTTTTTGTGGAAAGAAAATGAAATAACTGTTAAAAGTCTATATTGGCACAAGAAAAATAAAAATTGTAAATATTGCAACTCTGGAAAGAAAGAGAAAAAAAAATTTCAAAGTTTTATTTGAACAATAATAAAACTGCATGGCCTAATCAGTATTATCAGGCTTGCCTATGAATGTAACTAAGATAAAAACTCATTATGCACATGACTGCAGCATTCATGCAAATTTTCAAAAGTGTTTTTCTAAAGGATAAATCTTTATCCAGCTAGATTGCTGGATATAATAAAACTGTAAAACCTCGTACCAAAAATGGCTGAAAAATTATAATTTTGCAACATTTCCCAGTAGAAATCAAATTGCCCCCTCAGTATGAACCTAAACGAGACATCTTGCAGTTTGACATTACCATAGGCGAGATTTCGAGGGAGCAACTGTTTTTCTTCAAATTTTTATCTTTTGTATGGTGAATTTTTGTATCTTGGTTTGATTTTGGCCCCCCACACACACACACTTTTGACATTTGCCCCTCACTTTCATTAGGCAAATCCCACCATTACTATGCATATCTGCTACATTCCATCTATATATTTGTTTGTTTGTTTGATGAGGGCTTAACGGCACCACGACAACGAGGGTCAAATTGTGCCTGAGAGGTCAGATCATTCTAGAGGTAGGAAGGAAACGGGGAGAATGAATAATTACCAAAAATACGTAATATTTAAATCCCTTGAAAACATGAAACGTGATTTAACCAATATCATAAGAAAAATGAAATGAAAAGCTATATGAAATTATTCTTGAAACTTGAAAACAATCAAAATCTATTCACAAATGCTACACAGAAGACAAGCTGTAATGCACACACACAATACTTTTTGTTTGCTTATTCAGTTTGAAGTAAAGGCTCCAAATAGGCAAATAAAATAGCTTTGTGTACATATGCTCGCTATAGCTTATCTTGTGTAGCATTTGTGAATGGATTTTGATTGTTTTCAAGTTTTAAGAATAATTTCATATAGCTTTTCAAAGGGCACCTGCCCTTGTCCACACCCCTCCCCCCCCCCCCCTCTTACGGCAGGGAAAGCGAGCAGTGGCCCCCATTAATCTAACCCTATATAGTTAAAATAAAAAAAAAAATATTACCCATTCCACACACATTACTATCGAATTCCCTCGTGTCATTTATTTGAAGTACTAGCTGTACACAACGGAACTGAGCTAGCTGATATGCAGGTAAAATTAACAGAGAGGACTTGAAGCAGTTTTTGATGGACATTAGTAATGATCTTTGAAACTGATCGGTCATCTCCAACCACCCCTCTTGATCTGCTAGTGGCATAGAATATAACTCGGCACTATATCTTTGTGAACAAATAAATAGTTTTACTTCAAATGGTAAAATGCTCAATCCCTAGCAGTGGCAGCACCGGGATTTTGGTTATGGCGATGCAGAAGGGGAGGTGGGGCAGGGGGGAGCGGGGGAGCGGGGGGAGCGGGGGGGAGCGGGGGAGCGGAGGGGGCGGGGGGCAATTGAGGGGGAAATTGTCTGAGACAAAATGTGTCACTTTACAAACAAAAATTGGGGGAGGGGGTGGGATGAGAAGGGGGGGAGGCAAATAGCTCCCCCATAGTGCTGCCACTGCCTAGAAGTACATTAGAACGTAATACTTGTTTTCTTGGAAAAATCCTAGTATAGTGGTAAATTGCTATATAAAGTTTTATGAAGTAAATAGCTAGTTTACATTGTTTTTTTTAATTCTTGGACAATAATTTCATTTTGACCACCAAAAAATAAGGAAATACCAACATTTGTAAGATTTAACCACATTTTAAGGAACAAATTGATAGCTGACAACCACGCTAGCAGGAACTTACAAGGCTTGACTGGAACTAGAAGTTGTTCCTGCTCCAGATCCTCAGAAATTAATATTTGAAGTAATTTTAAAGAAAGGAAGGTGGTTAACTGACTATAAAGGAAGTGCCGTCACGGACATTTCTGCCCCCTCACTGCCCAGAATTCCTTCCATCACCCATGCCCATTACTGTACTTTTCTGTCCTTATTACATTTAACATGATTCTTCCAGTATATGCCAAATGCTTTTGGACGTACTGCCAACGGGAGTATACAGTATATCGTGACATTATCAACCTATTCCCAACCAGGAAAAACAAATACGCACACACGACGTAATCTGTTCTCCATATTTTTAATTTAGCTCACCTCCTTCCAGCCTTCCTTCCTTGAAATTCTTATTCAGCAGCAAATCTGATATTTTTACAAGGAAGTAATTTGCATCTCATTGGTTCACTTCATAAATAATTCGTGGGAGAATGGTTTTCCTGATTAATAACCCTTGTAAAAACTGTTGTTTTTTCCTTTTTTGATGTGTAAGCAGTTTCCATGGAAAACAGTCTACGAACTGACAATTTAGACTTCATGGATGGTGTTGTAAAATATTTCTTCCTGAAACCTGACACTGCTGTCAATCATTGTAAGCGTTTTAAAAGGAAGTTATGATATAAATGTGGCATTAATCTGTTCAAAGTTTTTCTAAGAAAATTACTTTAAATCTTAGCATAATTCAACAACTTCCTACAAATTGAATATGATTGTCATAAAGGTGGCGTATGTTTGAAGTGTTCCCACGCTGGATATTACTTGTAAAGCCATAACCAAGTACCAGACGGACTTACTTTACATATCAAGTGAATTGGTCTAATTAGAGGTCGTTAACGCTACACTAACAGATTTAATTGCGATGGCAGAAAGAACCAAAATTTGCACACTAGCTGTTGGCAATATGAATTAATTTTCATTTTGTCCTCCCTCCACTCTCCCTGGATATATACAGGGAGAACAAAAAGGGGACGGCGGGATGGGGTATTTTCCCCCTTTTTTGCTGGCCCCCCAAAAAAGATTTAAGGTAAAAATGAATAAAGAAATTGATAATGGTACCTACAAAATGCTAAAATTTACATGGTTCAATGCCCCTCCCCCACTTAATGAAATGCTTTGCAATATCCAACCTGAAAAGTGCCTGAAATTTTTGACAATTTTAGGTGCGAATGTTAGGGTACCCTATAAGTTTTCCAGTGTACAAGTCTGGTGGAAATTGTGATTTTTAACATTAAAGTAACACCATTAAGAACTGTCCGAACGTTGAACATCAAAAACCCTTACTACAATACAACATGATATTCATCAATCAGTTAAGTCAGTTGTAAAAATAACATACTTTGCACGAAATGTCACCCTATGAAATTTGCAATCTCCATCAACAAGAATATCATTGATGCCCATGCTGATTGGACAAATGTAAAATTTGCATATTGCCATGGAGATGTGATCATTAATGAGTGGATATGGAAGTGAACATAGCAGATTACCAACCCTTCAACTTGGATGTCTTGCACAGAGTTCGTACCCACATATCTGCTCACGCTGTGAATGTTTAACACAATTCTACGAATTCTCCTTTATTTGATCGCTTAACACCTGCACATTTACGGAAACACCAATAATAGCTCAAATAAAATGTATAAACGAGTCAAGATCGTAAAGTTGTCTCAGTTGAATTGCAGAAGTCTTTTCTTCTTTTGAATGATGATAAAATGACTTTCTATTTTTGTGTGTTTATATACTTTGGATTGATCTAAATTGAAGCATTCATAAAGGGCAATGATACCTGAGAATTTTTTGTTGGAGCAACTGGTACAAGAGTAGTGGATTTTGTTAGGAAATTTGAACACCTTCAAAATTTCAGATGTTTTTTTTTAGTATTTAGATACATATGTTTTATACAAAGTATTATAAAAGCATAAAATGCTCTATACATGTATGTCTAGACATGTTGATAACAAAGGTGTCAACAGTAGAAGTCATCTTGTAGGCTAGACCAAACCAACTCCCTGACCAAACCAAGGCGAAAATCATGGTAGTCTAGTGCATCAGAACTTTGTTTCCTTTGTGACCAAAATTTCTCACTGGATGACCAAATGGTCCCCCAGTGCCCAGCCATGACGTGCCCTTCTACTTAAAAATTTGTTCCAGCAAATCATAACCACAAACTTACTGTAGCAAATAGTGAGACCACTTTATCTTAATTAAAATAACTACACAATAAAGACTTCGTCCATTGCTAACATGATACTCAGCACCAACTTCCACAACAAGTGAGGTTTTCAGAAAAAAAGAAAATAAAGAGGAAAAATCTGACCCGACCTGGTTATTTATCAGGTCGGGTCTGACTGTTTGAAACTTTAAGGAACAAAACAACTAGTGACCAAATGGTCCCCCAGTTAGTATCTTACAAAATTCACTGAACAGCAGTATAACAAGGTTATGTGGTGGTATGTACAACCACAATACATTAATAGCTTATTATAGTGGTTTACATTTGTGGGTAATGTAGATCAATTCTGACATGGATGAATTCGAGCAGGGAGCTGTCATTTTGTGAGTGACTACTATGTAGGCTTCATTCAGTATTTAGATCATAATAAGTTAAATAAAAATCCCCTCAAATGTTTTCCTACTATTACGCACTCTAAAAGAAATGGTCAAATTTTGACCACAACTTGGTTAACTCTGCACCGAACCAACTTTGGTCAAATTAAACAACAAATTTGACCACAATATGGTCAAATTTGTCCATAATTATCATATTATGGTTAATTTTAACCACGTTGGGATCGTTTAATTTTGACCAACATTGGTTTGGTGCAAAGTTGATCATGTAATGGTCAAATCTGACCATTTTTTTTAGAGGGGTTTCTTTTGATCGGCTTTAAACACCATTGGCAACTAGGGCTATTATTCATTCTGGGGGACACCGTAGGGATATCAAGCATCTCCTTGCTCCCCCAATCCTGCATTTACATTTTCTGAATGCACTTGTAGGCCTTTTCTGAATTAAGGCAAATGAAGCATTTCTTTTAGACACTAGGAGGCAATTTCTGAATTTAGGCAGTTTTGAACATCAGTGGAGACATTTTCTGAAGGCACAAGGAGGCACTTTCTGAAGGCACTAGGAGGCATTTCTGAAGGCACTTTCTGAAGGCACTAGAAGGTACTTTCTGAAGACTTGTTCTGAAGGCACAAGGAGACATTTTCTGAAGGCACTAGGAGGCACTTTCTGAAGGCACTAGGAGGCATTTCTGAAGACTTGTTCTGAAAGCACAAGGAGACATTTTATGAAGGCACTTTCTGAAGGCACTAGGAGGCATTTTCTGAAGGCACAAGGAGGCATTTCTGAAAGCACTAGGAGGCACTTTCTGAAGGCACTAAGAGGCACTTTTGAAGGCACTAGGAGGCATTTTCTGAAGGCACTAGAAGGCATTTTCTGAAGGCACAAGGAGACATTTTCTGAAGGCACTAGGAGGCATTTTCTGAAGACTTGTTCTGAAGGCATTTTCTGACGGCACAAGGAGGCATTTTCTAAAGGCACTAGGAGGCATTTCTGAAGGCACAAGGAGGCCTTTTTTAAATTTAGGCACAGTTTTGAAGGCACTATACAGGAGACATGAAAGCTAGCATTTCTATATTTTGTAAAATGCGTTAATCTGTAAATTACACTGTCAACCTTCAACAGTTGGTAAAAGTGTTTTTCAGAAAAAAGTGGAAGCACTTAAATGTTGTTAACAAGGCACTTTTATAAGTGCCTTGTATAAGGCACTTGTATAAGTGCCTTGTATAAGGCACTTATATAGCAACAAGAAATGTATCCAGTAGGTATGACATACAAAAATAAAGGTAAAATGATATATAATAGAATAATAAAAGTAAAATATAAAGGAGTCCTTCATCCATAAATGAGTTGGGGTATGCCATTCAGGGGCATAGGAACTGTCACCCCTTAAGGACGGGGGGAAGGAACTCAATGTTTGGGGAAATTTCCCTCAAATTTCAGGAAATGTCATCAAATTTTCGGGAATTGTCCCACGATTTAATCAAATGTTCCTTCAATTTGTCCAATTTTGTGTTAATTGTTCTTCAATCTTGAGAAGAAGAAACGGGAACTTGAAGGCATGCAACTGGAAAGGTGCAATCCTTTCAGAGCCGGCAGTTTTATCCCACTACCTCATGCTTCCTATACCTCTAATGCCATGTACTCTCATCACACCCAACACAATATTTCCAAAACTCACAACATCCCATGTGTAACTCAAGCTATTTGCACACTTGTGAGCATAAGCGGATTTGACTACTGAAAGTGTGTGGGGGTGGGGGAGGGGTTGAGTTCCCCCCTTGCTCCCCAAATTCCACCTATTGTGGGTATAACAAATCTTACTTTAAAAAGCTAATTTAAAAAAAAAAAAAATAGCGGGTTAGCTTTGAAAAATTCAAGAACAGCGAAGCATATTTCAAAGTGGGCAGATGCAAATGTAAAAGCGGAACATGATTATAACAGAGACGCCATTGTGAGCACCTACAATTTTGGAGGTACAAACGCTTCAATTTTGATCACAATTTCTTGGCGGGAAAAGTTTGAGGTAGACCTCTAGCCACCTCGATACCAAAGCTCAATGCCGCCCTCGTCCCCACCTTTCTTTCAGGTTATAGAATGCTACCATTGTATCTTTCCCTAGCTGGTTTACTGCACACTCAAGCTTCCTTCTTCCAGGAATGATAAAATGTAAAATGATTTACAAAAAACATGTTGTTACTTCCAAAAATCTGTTTATTTCCTCATTTTAAGGAAATAATGTTTCAATCAGAATTTGTTAATAAAATGAAACTTGATATAACATACAGCATTTCTCCTCAGATGACAAAAGGTGTGTTGTTAACTAGGCAAACATTTGTCACACGTTTTTTGTTGGTATGATTTCAGCACATTTACAAACAGATTCTTATTACTTTGGCTCGGTTTTAATCTGAACACTGCCCCCTCTATGGTCTTCTGGTTGGACATGTAAATGATTCAAGTCTTTCTTATCCTCACAGGCTTCTGATGAAAAGAATTCTGTGTAGGTGCCATGTCTGCCACTCGGTAACGAAGATCGATCACCCGACACAGGCGTTCCCATGCCAGCCGTTAAACCTGTAGTATTTGTGGGATCCATTGTTGTACCCCTAGATTCTGTTTCTTTCTTGAATGCGTGTGACTTGTCTGTGAAATGTTCAGATTGTCTGCTGCCCTCATATATTGATCGTATCACAGATGTGTGCCCTACATCAGACAGACTTCCTTCTGTACAAAGTGGTACTTCTTCCGATTTTGAAGTGCTTTGACTTTTTAAATCCTGACTGGAGGTATTATTCATTTTGTTGTTCTTCCCTGCTCCTGATTTATCAGCATTTTTATTTTTGCCAAATTTTGAAAAACGTGGGGAATTGGCAATTTCTAAAGGTTCTTGAAGAAATCTGAGGGTAAAGACAAAAAGAACTTGTATAAAAGTTATGGAATTCTAAACTTGCTATAATTGTGATGAAAAGTGTTTAAGTACACCCATTTTAGCCACTCTGGTGGAGATTGAAAACGTAGGGGAGGGGGTGGAGAGGGGTGAAGGGGAGTGGAGAGGGGGTGGAGGGGGGGTGGAGAGGAGGGTGGAGGGGGGCACAAAAATGACATAAAACTACACCCTCTTGAATCTGTTGGGCGTGTTGTATGCATCTGCAGAAAAAATGATAATAATCACACGACTACGATGCAATAAAAATGTGCAACTTAGTGCAAAATTTCAAATAAGACTATCAAAGTTGTATTGAAACATTGACCGAAATTTAAGTTTAATTCTATACATGGAAAATTAAGAAAATGAACTAATGACAAGTAATTATGTATTTGGAAACAATACACAAAAAGGACGTTTTTTTTTTTTTAAATTAATGTCATCTGTGACATTTCTTAATGTTTGCTTTGTATTTTGGAGGGCAGACAAAAGCACCCCCTTCCCCGCTTAGCTACTCCACTAAATGCGAGGAAACACGCACCTGTAGGTTAGCTTCTGTCCCTGCTCCTTCTGGATGATGCCCATTTTGTAATAGTATCGCAATGCCCTCGACATCTTCTCATACGTCATGTTTGTGCGATTCTTCTGCTGCCCCCACAGCTGTGCAATCTTGACCGGATCATGGATGCGAAATATACGCTTGTCTTTGTTTTCCCATCTGATGTAGGGCTTGAAGGTGTCATCCTTCAAGAGATGAATGATAAAGTCCCACAGGAGACGGCAGTCTTTACCTGAGGACAAAGAACATTACTTTCTTGAAAATTCTGCCACAATATTTGTAGTACAATTAAATTAAACAAATAATGAAGGGAGATAACCATGAGGAAATGACTTGGAAATATAATTTCCACTGATCGAAAATCTTTTTTGCTCAACTTCACATTTGAAATGAAAACACATTGGACTTTTATGAGCTGCTCCCTCTATTCATCCTGCAAATCGAGCTCTTACACCCTTATAGAGCCCACTTTATTTGTATAAGTTGTCCCTTCTACCCATCCTGCAGATAATAACCCTTGCACCTCTCAGATTGCACTTTGTCTTTTATTAGCTGCCCCCTCTACTCATCCTTCAAATAAAACCCTTGTACCCCTCAGAGTGCACTTTGTCTTTTATTAGCTGCCCCCACTACTCATCCTTCAAATAAAACCCTTGTACCCCTCAGAGTGCACTGTGTCTTTTATTAGCTGCCCCCTCTACTCATCCTGCAAATAAAACCCTTGTACCCCTCAGAGTGCACTTTGTCTTTTATTAGCTGCCCCCTCTACTTATCCTTCAAATAAAACCCTTATACCCCTCAGAGTGCACTGTGTCTTTTATTAGCTGCCCCCTCTACTCATCCTTCAAATAAAACCCTTGTACCCCTCAGAGTGCACTTTGTCTTTTATTAGCTGCCCCTCTACTCATCCTGCAACCCTTGTACCCTTCAGAGTGCACTTTGTCTTTTATTAGCTGCCCCCTCTACTCATCCTTCAAATAAAACCCTTGTATCCCTCAGAGTACACTTTGTCTTTTATTAGCTGCCCCCTCTACTCATCCTTCAAATAAAACCCTTGTATCCCTCAGAGTGCACTTTGTCTTTTATTAGCTGCCCCCTCTACTCATCCTGCAAATAAAACCCTTATACCCCTCAGAGTGCACTTTGTCTTTTATTAGCTGCCCCCTCTACTCATCCTTCAAATAAAACCCTTATACCCCTCAGAGTGCACTGTGTCTTTTATTAGCTGCCCCCTCTACTCACCCTGCAAATAAAACCCTTGTACCCCTCAGAGTGCACTTTGTCTTTTATTAGCTGCCCCCTCTACTCATCCTGCAAATAAAACCCTTGTACCCCTGTATTAGCCCCCCTCTACTCATCCTGCAAATAAAGTTTTACCCCTCAGCATTGCACTTTGTCTTTTATTAGCTGCCCCCTCTACTCATCCTGTAAATAAAACCCTTGTACCCCAAAGAGTGCACTTTATCTTTTATACCCTTGTACCCCTCAGAGTTCACTTTTTCTTTCATGAGCTGCCCCCTCTGCTCATCCTTCAAATAAAACCCTTGTACCCCTCAGAGTGCACTTTATCTTTTATTAGCTGCCCCTCTACTCATCCTGCAAATAAAACCCCTATACCCCTCAGAGTGCACTTTGTCTTTTATTAGCTGCCCCCTCTACTCATCCTTCAAATAAAATCCTTGTACCCCTCAGAGTGCACTTTGTCTTTTATCAGCTGCCCCCTCTACTCATCCTGCAAATAAAACCCTTGTACCCCTCAGAGTTCACTTTTTCTAACATGAGCTACCCCCTCTACTCATCCTGCAAATAGAACCCTTGTACACCTAAGAGTGCACTTTGTCTTTTATTAGCTGCCCCCTCTACTCATCCTGCAGATAACAACCTTTGCACCTCTTGGGAGCCATATAACAAATTAATTCCACTTTCACTTAATTCAAAAGTGTTGAAGAAACTTACCAATTTTCTCTCGATGAGGACTTTGTGGATTATTCTCCGGCAGTCTCTCATTACTTGACGGAAACTTGGTGAAGTAAGAGTTCTCGGACGAGGAGGAAAATGTTCTCTCTCGGTTTTCAAAAGGATTTCTGCACAAGAAGGGATTGTTGAGACCTGAGAGCCCCACGAAAGATCGCGGTGAAGAATGGAGGTATGGCAAGGAAATAGCAGGAGAGAATGCCGAGTAGTAAGGTCCTTTTGGTGGCGGTGGTGGGTTTGAATTTCTCCCAGCAGCAACAAATGCGTGTCCTACTGTCGTCGAAGTCATAGAGGGCGGAACAGACCCATGAAGCGCCATTTTCTCCGCCATTCCATGTGATTCACATTCTTGTTCATAACGATAATTCCAGTATGACTTCAAGTTGGCAAAATCATTACTCTGAGGTGACATCTCATACATTTTACCATTTGGAGATGAATATTCATATAATGGTTGCCCGTGGCTCTCCTGTAACCTCTGAACTCTTTCCTGATAGGCTGGTAATGAGGCAGGACTGACATCGCTCTCTGTCTCATCTGAACTGCGCTTATTGTATGTTTTATATCTGACATCACCAACCTTCTGCGGTACAGTCCTTGGTGATGTCATCGTCCTTGGTGATGCCATCGATAACAATGAAAAACTTTTGTTGGGAAAGGAACTATATCTTGGAGAGGAATTTGGCTGGTCCTCTTCGGACATACCGGGTGAGCTCGTCCCTGAATCGCTGTACGGGGTGTCAGCTTTTTCTAAATAATGGGCAAAGAAAGATAAAAACATTTTGTCACAATAGCGACAATCTTGGACAAAACTCGTTGGAACACTAAAAAAAAAAATGTGTACTGATTTTTATGAACATACTTTTCTATTCTTTATTATTCAACATCCATGCATTATAAATAATGACACTTTTGATTAGTGGTTCTTCATTCTGTATAGACCTACTGTCATTTTTAATTAGTATGTTTTTTATTCTAAGGAAATTTGCATCATTGATTTTCTCTCTTAATTAATTTTGACCATATTTTGATGTTTTTTTAAAAGACTAAATCACAGAATATCCAACATTGAAAGAGGGGAGGTGGAGAGGAGTTCAAAATCGACGAAGGCAATAATCAAGAGTTACAACACTGAAATATTTAGCTCTTTGCCAGGCTGAACTGTTCCAACCATTTTGTCTAAGATTATAGCTGCAATCGCCTCAACTACCATGATTCAGATTAGCTTGTAGTAACTCAAATTCTTATTCCATTGGTGACACCGTGCTAACTACGACGAGTGAACACACAATTACAATGACGGGGTCGTCGCCTGCGTATTCGGTTATGAAAGTAACAATGCTATCACGAAACGCTTAATACGACCTGGACGAGAACACAGGTACGACGTACGGATAGACATAACATAGACAACCAAGTCAATGTCCACGGCCTTTGATAACCAGTTGTACACTGGCAGACGGGCGTGTCTACCCAACCCAGGCTTGAAGCCAGGGCCTCGTGGTCTGTAGACATGTATAATAACCTGATAACCGCTACACCACAGTAGGTAGATAAGCACACCGTGCTAAAAGTGACATGTTCCTTAAAAGGGATCAAAGATCTTTAAAGGATTAGTTTAGGGGTAAAGCACGTCCATCTTATATGAAAGAGGACTTCAAAAGAAACAAAATAGTGAAGAAAGCATTCAAAAATCTTATTCCGTTAAGGAAATATTCAAGTTTAAAGTTTGGTATCATTTGTGTAGAAACGACTGAAATCAGACTAGTTGTGATGTCATTGCCTCAAATTCCTCAAAGTCTGTATGTATTCTATCATATTTTGTCCTGCGATTTTGTGGCTTAAAAACCATGAGATATGTCAAAAAAGTAGTAAAACTGAATCTGGAAATGGTATTTATATTATACCACCTGAAGAAAGTTTGAGGGAAATTGATTTAAATAGTGAAAAAATGAAATAAACTTTCTTTAAAATACACACAGATTTTGAAGAATCTGAGGCTGTGCCATCACAACTAGTCTGATTTCAGTCGTTTCTACAGAAATGATACCAAACTTTAAATTTGAATATTTCCTTAACGGTATAAGATTTTTAAATGCTTTCTTCACCATTTTGTTTCTTTTGAAATCCTCTTTCATATAAGATGGACATGCTTGACCAACTAATCCTTTAATATTTCCTTAATGGAATAAGATTTTTGAATGCTTTCTGCACCATTTTGTTTCTTTTGAAGTCCTCTTTCATATAAGATGGACATGCTTGACCAACTAATCCTTTAAGAATGGAAGATTCACAACCAAAGGTGGGAGTTCAGGGGCGGATACACCTATTTCAAAAGAGAGGGAGGGCCGGGTCTAGCTCTGATTTTACATATTTCAAAATGGGATAAAAATGGCAATTTTTATTAAAATGGAGGAAAGGGGTGGGGGTGGGGGCTGTTAGTTGAAAAGTTTCTGAAAACTTGTGTACAACTTTGGTACTAAAAGGCTATTTTGCTGTCTTTTTTTTTTAATTTGTGCCTTCAAATATTTTAATGTAGGATGTGCATCGTATGGAGGTTCATAAAAATGTCCAGAAATTTAGCTGAAAGTTCCAAACATATGCTTAAAACAGACATGCAAATGATGATTCATAAAATTAGCTGAAATTGTTCAATTTTCTCATCAAAATAGCTAAGTATTGTCAATTATGCAAAAAATAGGTGAAATTAGATTGGAAAATAGCTGCAACAGCTAAATAGCTAAAGTCTCACATGCCTGTAAAAAGTCCTAAATAAAGGGTACAGAATTTACTTTTTGTTAAAAAGTTAAGAAATTTTGGTAAAAGGACAAAATATATTGTTAATGGATCCAAATTTAGAGGCAATGACCTTTTTTTTACCTACAATGACCCCCCTTCTCCACACCCAATCCAGAGGGCTGGATACACTCCTGCAAGTTATGGCCATGCATGGGTATTATGGCCCTGCATGGGTAGTATGGCCCTGCATGGGTAGTATGGCCCTACATTCTCTATCATTCCGTACCTGGTAAAGTCAGGTTCAGTGCCCCTTGCGCTGTTGGCCTGCCTGCTGATGTGTTACAATAGTAATCATTATAGGCTCCTTCAATGTCCATTCTGGATTCTTGTGCTTGACCAGCAGGGGAAATATGACGTGACTCGTATGGCAAATGTCCGTTTGACAGGAACGACCCTGAGGTTAGTGAAAGAGAATCAAGCAATTACTCCTTGAAGTTTGTACAAATTTGAAGTGCGTCTTGAAAATGCTGTAAGTTGACATGCAAGCTGATAAAAATATAATTCAATTTGGTATACATAGCACCAGCAGAGGGCCCTTGAAAAGAATCATGAGTTGCACTGCTATGAGTGGGAGGGGCTGGGAGAAATTTGTACTTAAAACCCACTTCAACTCCCATAAACAAAATTTACATGTCAAAAATAGGTTTATGTTTGCATTTAACATTGTGGGTCAGGCTCATGACAAATACAAAAAATGGGATTTACCTATTTGGGTACAAAAATAAAAGCAATTTTTTCAAAATGTTGGCTCATTCTTATGATATTTCTATACATGCAATAGTTGCAGCTAAATTGTACTATTGAGCCATTAAAGAGAAGGTTACAATTCCCCCTCCCTGCACTACATGCATGGTTTCAATCCATCATGTCCGTAGCCAGCATGGGGAACAAGGGGCCATGCCCTAGCTCCCTTGCGAAAAGTCAAACAAAGAAATATAACACAAAGGTATATGCAGAATCTGTCCAAATGCCCCCTTATTAAGTGCTTGTGCCTCTCCCCTCCCCTCTTCACCACTTTTCAAAAAATCCTGGCTACAGGACTGAATGCATGGTCCCAACGTACCAGTTAGCAGAGACATCCTATCTGTTTGCTTCCTGCCATCTGCGTCTGCTGGAAATGAAAGATATGGATGGTGCGGGCTCATGAGATTGCTTGGGCTCGAGGGACTACCGATCCCTGCTGCAGGAGCGATCCCTGCTGCAGGAGCGATCCCTGCTGCAGGAGCGATCCCTGCTGAAGGAGCGATCCTTGCTGAAGGAGCTTCATCTGGAAAATCTGAAAGTAGGAATAAGTTCAACTTGAGAGAAATGCAAGGCAACAAACACCCTGCTTTAAAGTTCATTCACCTTCATTAAGAATTGTTGTCCCTTCGACCTCCAACCCGACATCCTTGGTTTTCTCAAAATCAGGGTAATCCACACCGTTCAACCGAGAGACTATTCACAGTTCACTTACTAGCAACCAGCTATTGCTACACCATACACAACACAGGGATAATCTATACCTTCCAACTGAGAGCCTCTTCACAGTCTCTTCACAGTTCATTTGCTAGCTACCAGCTACTGTTACACTGTACACAATAGGTCATTAATCTGGGGCTCAAGCCACATACCTGCTTTGCAGTAAAGTGGAAACAGATTAGTCCTTGGCCGAGCCTAAATATAAATATGCATTATATGCCTGGAGGACTTTGTGCAAAGCCAATGAATGACTGATGGACCATTCCTCCTAAAGAAGGTTATTTCATCATGTTTCCTTAAATCACAGCATATACGTACTGCTTCATCAAATAACCTCTATGTCTCACCTGACGACCAGTATCAAAGTTTGTTCGAGTAAGAAATGAACTGAAAATATTTTGGTAGCATGAAGTACCTTTATTCTTCTGTTCTTTACTGCCCCAAAATTACTGGCAGTCCTAATTTTAAATTTTTACACCGTAACATTTTTCCTAACAAGCCCTATGGCGCCGATGCAATTTAAGTACGATATCATATCACTAAGCAACAGTATCATAAGGACGGATGTAATCCCGGTTCCCGCAGAATACACACAGAGAGGTGCCTGAAAAAAAAATATGATCATTTTCCTGATGGAAAATGATTATATTATTTGCTTTGCGATCAGTCGTTACTTTCGATAATTTTTCAAATTATGCATTTTGAAATTAAAAAAGGTTTAAGTTAAACTATTCATGAAGGAAAACTGTTGGAGAGACAAGGATTTTTTCATCAAAAATTATAATCTAAAATAGTTTTTTTTTTTTTTGTACTGGCGAGTAACCTAATTATTTTGGCAATCAACATTTTGGAAATGAGGGAACATGGTCGCCAGTTTTTTTTTTCTGAGTTGGCGAACCACAAAGCAGCGGCGTAGCCAGACTTAGAAATATGAGGGGGCCTTTCAAAATTTTAGGGGGGCCAAATCTGGCTAAAGGCCTTTTGTCTGTTTACACATGAAACAATATGAACCACAGCTTCAGACATTTCATAAGTGCCATCGGCAGGTCGGAAGGTATTTATTATTTTTGGGGGTGGACTAACATTTGCTGATGGTGTTTATTGCACGTTATGTTATAGCTATTCGAGTTCAAAGCACAAGATTTTTGGCGTGGAGTCCATGGACCTGATAAATGGGCGAAACCCCGTGCAGGGGTTCAGGTGGCGAAGCCCACGATAGCTGGTGTATTTGAACCCTTTTGAGGGCCAAACTTTGATCTAACTTCAGCCTATTTGGAGGAGTAGTAAGACAGGACTTTATCAAAGGAATTTTAAATTGGTGGGCCAATTGATGGCAAAAATTGTAGGGGTCCAGGGGTGACGCCCCCGGAAACTGGTGCATTTTTTGAGGGTCTAAAATGATCTAGCTTCAGCCCATTTGGAGGAGTAGTGAGACAGGACTTTTTAAGGAATTTTTATTGGTGAGTCGATTGCAAAAATAGCACGATAGACAGTGAATTCCTAAAGCAGAACTGACGCCAACGTGATGAGAGGAGGGTAGCACCGTACCCGGGAGAGACGGGTCATCCACGTTAAGAAAATAATGACACAAGCATTGTATAAAAGGACCCCTTGAAAGTAGTTTTTCCCTCTAAATCATAGCTAACCTTGTTTAGGGCTTCTCATTTTGTTTGTCTAGCTCCCAAATACCATGCAGGTTGGCTCACCAGTAGGCCTATAGGCCCACTAGTAGGCCTATAGGCCCACCAGTAGGCCTATAGGCACACCAGTAGGCCTATATGCCCACTAGTAGGTCTATAGGCCCACCAGTAGGCCTATAGGCCCACCAGTAGGTCAATAGGCTCACCAGTAGGCCTATATGCACATGTACAAAAGGCTTGTAATGAGATGATACCACTGAGATATATACTTTTACGAGAACCCTCAACTTAATTTGAAAGCACACAGCAGTATAAGTCATACACCTGAAAGGGTGATTCCCCATCCCCTGCACCCCAACTGAAATTTAAAAAAATGATTGGTCCGAATATTACTAGTCATGGCGGCCTATTTCTAATTTGAAAATTGTAGATTGAGATCCCGTAGTATCGGGGGATTTACGACCAAAATTCGAAACAATTGGAAACGTTTAGAACAATATGCAGTCAAATTTGAATTTTAATATTAAACAATCATAATGTCTTAAAGAAAACGTTTGTGAAATTCTTTGATTCTCTTTCACAATTTGGGGCATGCATTTTGTTTGGGGCTAGATTTTCAGCACCCTTCCCCCCCCCCTCCCACCTCCCACCCACCCTGTGGCTACACCCCTGCCACAAAGCAAACGCAATTGTCTAGGGTTGACTTGCACTGATAAAGCTATGTCAAGATCATAAGCATAATTTTCCTACCAAAAAAGTGTGTATGTGAGTGGGGAAGGGGAGAGGGAAGGGGGAGGGGGAAATCATAAGTCTGCCTAAAATACAAAATATACATACATACATTATGGCATTGATAAGCTGCACCTTTTGTCACACAATGGTTATAAAGCACAGGTGCACCTGAGTTTTGAGAAGTTTCTTAAAGGAAGCTGTGGAACGAGCACTCTTAACGCTAAACGGAGACTGTTCCACTAATTGGAAGCAGCATTGGAGAAGGCACGATATCCTGTCTGAGATGATGTTCGAGGAACAGACGATATCCTGTCTGAGATGATGTTCAAGGAACAGACGATATTCTGTCTGAGACGATGTTCGAGGAACAGACAAGATATTCTGTCTGAGCTGGTGTATATATTTGGAGGCAGTTGCTTATGGTGACCAGTGACTTAGGTGGTGACTTGCAGACTTGTGACTTAGGTGGTGACTTGTGGCTTAGGTGGTGACTTGCCCATCAGAGCGTTATACACATGGAGGCAAATCTTGAAATATGGTGAAAACATCACCATACAAAAGATATAAGTTTGGAAAAAAGTGTGTGTGTGTGTGTGTTGGAACTCTCCCCAAATCCTGTCTATAATTAAGATGCTAATATGTCTTTTAACTGGTATAACTTTCATGATATTTACAAAAAACAAAACAAATATTGCCATATATAAGCTTCAGTAATTGTGGCAGAACATTATCTACCTACTGTGGTGTAGCGGTTATCATACATGTCTACAGACCACGAGGTCCTGGGTTCAAGCCTGGGTTGGGTAGACACGCCAGTGCACCACAACTGGTTATCAAAGGCCGTGGACATTGACTTGGTTGTCGATGTTAGGTCTGTCCGTATGCCATACCTGTGTTCTCGTCCGGTCAGATTAAGCGTTTTGTGATAGCATTGTTACTACCATAACCGAATACGCAGGCGACGACCCCGTCATTGTAATTGTGTGTGTGTTCACGCGTCGTCGTCGTCGGCAGAACATTCCATGCAAGAAGGACGCCATTTTTATTTCACATTCAAATATTGGTATCAATTTATGAAGCATAAAATAAATAGCACACCTTCTCTTATATGTTTTCTGAGGTACTCGTACAAGACATCCCCCGCGTACGGTGCTCGGTGGTAAAATGCGTCTTTTGGTAGAAGGCAGAGTGCTTTGCCGTTCATGCTGAACTTGTCCACATGGACATTGTCCAATGAGAACTCTTCCTTGCACCAGGTCAGCCATAGTTGAACTTCATCTTTGCTCCAGAGTTTGGGATGTTTATCTGAGACAAAAGAAGATAATTCAACATGATCAGAGCAGTCATTACAGAATACATCCGAAAGACGATATTCGCAATCATATAGGCACAGAATATGCCTATGCTAAGAAGTAAAGTTATAAAATTACTCTAAGATTTAAAAAAAATTACCATGATCAGAACCAAAAGATTTTGTGGTTCCGATGCTTTATTTCATATACTGATTGATTTGCAAAATTTGTATTTACTGTCATGTCATTGCATATCATGAAAATTTTTGTTCCATGATATTCATAAGCCACTCCCACCATGCAATAACAATGTTGGCAACATTAGCATTTGCACAATAATTAACAACATCAAAGCGAGTATAACGCAAAAACGATTGCTCATTTATCCTATTGCAAGAATTTGTCAGTATATAAGCCCCACCTACTCATTAGTATTCATGATATCACTACCACAACTTTAGAACATACGTACAGACCATGACGCATCTGCGAACCACATAGCATAAATCTGATGTATCATTTAGTACTGTCACATTAAGCTACGCCCACCATGCATATTAATGACATTTCTTGATGACATAAGCATGTACACAATAACCAACATAATCACTATGCCCAATATGACGCAAAATAAACATACAGTTGCTCATTTATCACTTAAAAAAAAAAATCACTTTTAGCCCCGCCCACGTATTAATATGCATAAAATCACCACCACAAACATTAGGTCACATCTGCAGACCATGAGCTATCTGTCAATGTAACACACATGATTTAAATCCAGTTCATAGTTTTTTTACTTGTGCTTTTTGTTTACAAAATCATATTAAGCCCCGCCCACTACGCATATTAATGAAATTCAATGTTTTTATACCATAAAAACATACACACCAGCTAACATCATAATTATACAAACATGATAAACAAAACAGACATTTATGTGATTGTCAAAGTAAGAGCATTTTAAATTTTGTATATGAAATCCTGCCTACTCATTAATATGCATGATATCACCACCAAAGTCAATAAGGCACATCTACAGACCATGGGCTATCTGTGTACCACATAATACATTTAAATACAGTGTTTACAAGCTCTTTTCAGCAAAATAATATTAAAACCGACCCACTATGCATATTAATGAAATTCAACATTTTTACATCATGAACACGTACTAACCAGCTAACATCAAAATTATATTAAACATGAAAAGAAAAAGAAAAAGACAGACAAGTGGTTGTTAAAAGATGAACATTTCAAGATTTTTACTTTGGGCCCCACATACTCATTAATATGCATGACATCACCATCGAAAACAAGAGGGCACATATACAGACCACGGGCTAACTGTGTACCACATATGACATGAATCCAGTGTATCGTTCTTGAAATATCGCACTTATGAGCTGGCCGTGACAAACACACATACACATACATACACACGCCATTATGACCGCATAGGTTATCGCATCCGAACCCAAAAAATATAAATTCGGAAATTTTGTGGGGGAAATGCCTCCTCCCAGGGCTGTAATTTCCGGGGGGGAACATGCCCCCCCCCCCCATCCCCATTCCCTTTGAATAAGAAGCCATCCCTCTCACTTTCTGGATGAGAATTATGCCCCCTTTCACAATAACTGAGAGCTTCTCAACTGTCAACCAATTTCATTGTCTTCGTATTATGCTTCCGAAGCTAGGATTTGGCAACGGTTTATCTACACAGTTCAATTTGTATAGCTACTGAAGTTGCCTCCTTCAAACTTTAGGATTCTTGCTGTTATAATGAAATTAAATCATTTAAATTTTCGGGAAAAAACACTTACAAGTTTCCATCATCTGAAAAATCTTGTGACGTGTACTATTCGACAACGAACATCATTTAATATTTATTATATTTTATTATTATTATTAGTAGTATTATCATTATTATCATTATCATTATTATCATTATTATTATTAATATTATTAATATTATTATTATTATTAATATTATTATTATTATCATTAATATTATCATCATCACCACCATCACATCACCATCATCATCATCAACATCATCATCATCATCATCATCATCATCATCATCATTATTATTCATCATTATCATTATCATTATCATTATCATTATCATTATCATCATTATTATTATTATCATTATCATTATCATTATTATTATTATTATTATTATCATTATTATTATTATTATTATTATTATTATTATTATCATTATCATTATCATTATTATTATTATTATTATTATCATTATCATTATCATTATTATCATTATCATTATTATTATTATTATCATTATCATTATCATTATTATTATTATTATTATTATTATTATTATTATTATTATTATTATTATTATTATTATTATTATTATTATTATTATTATTATTATTATTATTATTATTATTATTATTATTATTATTATTATTATTATTATTATTATTATTATTATTATTATTATTATTATTATTATTATTATTATTATTATTATTATTATTATTATTATTATTATTATTATTATTATTATTATTATTATTATTATTATTATTATTATTATTATTATTATTATTATTATTATTATTATTATTATTATTATTATTATTATTATTATTATTATTATTATTATTATTATTATTATTATTATTATTATTATTATTATTATTATTATTATTATTATTATTATTATTATTATTATTATTATTATTATTATTATTATTATTATTATTATTATTATTATTATTATTATTATTATTATTATTATTATTATTATTATTATTATTATTATTATTATTATTATTATTATTATTATTATTATTATTATTATTATTATTATTATTATTATTATTATTATTATTATTATTATTATTATTATTATTATTATCATTATTATCATTATCATTTATTTTCTTTTTGACTTGCATTTGTTTAAGTAGAATTAGTTTCACACCAGGCCTACCATTTTCACACAATATTACTTGAAATATGAAACGTTCCAAAGATTTCATTTGATTATTTAGAAAAGAGGAAAATACCATTTGAAGTAAAATTATAAACTGTTAAGAATTTTATAAACAAATATGGACCCGGATGTTGATAGTCCCAGGGGTGTTCTCACTAACAGGATTTGAAGATCCTGCTTTTGATTTGTTCCAGCCATAAAAATAGAAAAAACAGGAAAAATAAATAAGGACATGTGAAGATAAATAAGAGACGAAGCATAAATGGGTCACTTTCGTTTCATGTCAGAATTGACGGTGGTTAAACACTATTAGGGAAGTACAAAAGTAAGAGTGTTTCAGTCATATTCGTGAATGAAGCTGAAATCAACATTTATTATAACTGTATGGTTTTTACTTTATGATATTGGCAAGAGTCAGATTTATATTTATCCCCACCTGTAATAATTGGGATTTGCCCAACTAAAGTGTGTGTGTGTAGGGGGGGGGGGGGAGTCAAAAGTGGGGGAAGTCAAAAGTAGGGGTTAGTCAAAAGTCGAGGGGGAACAAAATCTCAAAATCATTCCGACATACAAAAATTCACCCAGCAAAATAAATAAATTCAGACAAAAGTGGGGGAATGTTCCCCTCTGTTCCCCCAAACCCCGCATACGCCCCTTCCCCTACCTGTCAACCCATGAAGCTAAAACATTTTGTAACCACTATGCACTAGCTGTATGCACTTCTTAATTCCAAACACTTGAGGGACAAAAAGATTAAGTCTGAAAGTGGGGGTGGCGGAAGCTCTTTTGGGCCCCGAGGAACACTGGCTAGGATTAATTGACCTTTTTATTATGATAAATAGGAAGATCGTGGCCATCACCCTTCAAGGTGGACCCAATGCAGATTTTAAAAAAATAATAGGCTTAATTAAACAATAAATATTTGAAGTAAATATTAGGTCTCTATCATCTAGAATGCTGAAATGGCAAGTCCCTGCTATATGCACCCTCCAACCATGGTCTTCTGAACTCTGTACTCCAATTTACGACAACATAAATCATTTAAAAAATCAATTCTTCCTTTTTGACGTAAGGAGGAAAACATATCTCACTGTTTTCCTTGTCCTACGTCACTTCTTATAGAACACGAGACTATCAATCTTTGATACTTCAAAAGTGAAACATGCTAGCTATGCAAACTTGATGAATTATTGATACGTTTAGTCACGTAGAATGATACTTACGTGACCAAATTAACAGCTAACAAAGGTACACGCTCATTCACGGACAGAAATAAAATCCCCAAAGTGGCAGTTAAAAACACGACATTTGCATAAACACGACATTTGCATTTGAGCAAATTGATTCAAGTAAAAATATCGTAATATTCTTCAATCGACAAAGAAATTTTCTGGATGTTTTAATGCAACTTAATTTCCATACATGCTTTTATTTTATGCATACAGTTACAAATTTCATTTTCCATCTCCTAATTAGCTTATTGTTTGATCAAATTCACAAAAAATAAAAGAATGTAAATGATCAAGTATAAGCTATGGGGAACAGTTTATCATCGTAACCATTAATGTCACACAAGAAAAAGATGGTAGCAAAGAAATGAATTATCGTAAAAATCAGGTCCATGGCATAATAAAAAAATCACGCAAAAACTATGTTATAATCAAGTTGAAGCTTCATGAAGCTTCATGACTGTATACAGGCTAAATATTCCCGTATACAGGCTAGATATATGTTCCTGACTATTCCTGTATACAGGCTACATATTCCTGACTATTCCTGTATACAGGCTACATATATATTCCTGACTATTCCTGTATACAGGCTACATATATATTTCTGACTATTTCTGTATACAGGCTAAATATTCCTGACTATTCCCTGTGTACAGGCTAAATATTCCTCACTATTCCCTGTATACAGGCTAAATATTCCTCACTATTCCTGTATACAGGTTACATATTCCTGACTATTCCCTGTATACAGGCTAAATATTCCTAATTATTCCCTGTATACAGGCTAAGTATTCCTGACTACTCCCTGCATACAGGCTAAATATTCCTGACTATTCCCTGTATACAGGCTAAATATTCCTGACTATTCCCTGTATATAGTCTAATTATTCCTGACTTCCCTGTATACAGGCTACATATATGTTCCTGACTATTCCCTGTATACAGGCTAAACATTCCTAACTATTCCCTGTATACAGGCTAAATATTCCTTACTACTCCTTGTATATAGGCTAGATATTCCTAATCATTCCTGTATACAGGCTAAATATTTCTGACTATTCCCTGTATGCAGGCTAAATATTCCTGACTATTCCTGTATACAGGTTACATATTCCTGACTATTCCTGTATACAGGCTACATATATGTTCCTGACTATTCCCTGTACACAGGCTAAATATTCCTAACTATTCCCTGTATACAGGCTAAATATTCCTGACTACTCCTTGTATATAGGCTAGATATTCCTAATTATTCCTGTATACAGGCTAAATATTCCTGACTATTCCCTGTATACAGGCTAAATATTCCTGACTATTCCCTGTATGCAGGCTAAATATTCCTGACTATTCCTGTATACAGGTTACATATTCCTGACTATTCCCTGTATACAGGCTAAATATTCCTGACTATTCCCTGTATACAGGCTAAGTATTCCTGACTACTCCCTGTATACCGGCTAAATATTCCTGACTATTCCCTGTATACAGGCTAAATATTCACTGTATACAGGCTAAATATTCCTGACTATTCCCTGTATATAGTCTAAATATTCCTGACTTCCCTGTATACAGGTTAAATATTTCTGACTATTCCCTGTATACTAACTAAATATTCCCTGTATATATGCTAACTATTCCTGACTATTCCCTATATATAGACTAAATATTCCTGACTATTCCCTGTAAATAGGCTAAATATTCCTGACTATTCTCTGTATACAGGTTTGTAGCTAGCACCATGGGACATGTGACCCATGACCCCATGGCAAAGGTCTGTGTCAGTCCCCTGCATGACATCAAACAAGAAAACACGGAGACTGCCCATATGCAAGCTCTTGAAGTGTGTGCATGTGCTCCTGTGAGAAACATCCTAGTACGGCGGGCTGCCTGTAGACAGTCCGGTCCCGATCGGGAGATCTCCAGATGGGGAGATTGAGACATGCGCAGTGACCATAATGTAAACTTGCTAATAAGTTCAGCCGTTAATTTTTTTTGCTTTTTTAATCATGTAATTCTAAAATTGTGTACTAGCTATACACATGATATAGATATATATATTGCTGTATAATTTGAGCTTTTGCTGGTGACTAAAATGTACAAATATGCTCTTCAGAAAACGGTATATTGAAATTAATTTTTAAAGATTACCTATTTTACCATTTTGTATTTCTTTAGAGATATTGAATTTGGAAAGATGCATTGTGGGTTATAATGAGCTTGTATATGGAAAAGCATAACTAGCTAATATCATCATGCTTTATCCTGTTAATATACATATTGTAACTTATTAATAATCAATCTTAATTCCTACATCCTGGATATGATTCTAAAGTGAAGTGCTGAGATATCCGTGTATGTTCCAGCAGGGATATCCAGGTATGTTCCGGCAGGGAAATGGTATCTAGATCCCTGTTTCCAGTTAGTGCAGCCAGTAAGATCCTGGTTCATAGTGCGCAAACAACACCCCTTGAGATAACAATAATATAGACTACCTTTATTTTGGATTTTGGTCAAACAATAACAAAACAATTTTATGTGGGGAATACCCCCCCCCCTATCCCCCCTCTGCCCCCTCCCCCACTATCTTGCTTTCCCTGTAATTCCGACACTGGCTACAAATTGCAAATGAAGGTTTTCCATGAAAGTATGCCAAAGGCATACAAACAGTATGTGTGATACATCAAATCAACAGAAATCTCTCTCTCTAGGTGCCGAGTCTGGAACAGACATTGGCAATCATGACCCTCTAGTCCGTTAGTCTGTTTAGAGCTACACGCATAAACTTATTGTTACTTAGGTTGTTGAACAGCCTAAGACAACAGAAATAAGCCTAAATAATTTTTGGCGTAAACATATAGGCCTATGCACGATTTGAGGGGAGCAAGGGGGCAGGGCACTTATCCCCAATTAAATTTTTGTTAGGAATCTTTATCTTTTGTATGGTGATTTTTAGTATTTTAGTGTAATTTTTAAATATAAGCTAATAATATGAGGCCCCCCCCCCTCGAAAATAGCTAGGGGCCTCAGCCCCCCTGAGCCTGCTTCTACACCACTGGGGGAGGTCAGGTTATCATCAAAACTAATGGGGTGAATGAGTAAGAAACAAGGGAATTATTTTCTCTTAAACATTGTTCAGCCTGATATTTCAGAAAGCAGTGAAAATTGTCCATTTTTCAATTCACCACAAATTTTGATGGAAGGCCTATATTAGGCTCTTCATATTGATTCATGTTTAAAAAAAAAAAAAAATATTTAGACTGTTGTTGTTGCAAGCTGTCATTTGCAGAGGTGTACAAACCTCCCTTTTCCCTAAAAATGACAAGAGTGCCCCTTTTGAAAATAAAAAAATGCCCCTCAATTTATACTATCAAAGATACAAGAAATGATGGAATGTGCACACACTTTTTTTATGTACACACACTATTTTTTTTTAAAGTGAAGTGCTCATTTCACTTTGTTGTTTTGGGCTCACTAATTCTATGGGGGAGACATATGTATATGGAGTACCCCCTAAGATTCCCCCTCCTCCCCCTTCCCCTTCCTCCCCTCCCCCCTCTCCTCCCCCACACACTTTCGTAAGCTTCTGACAGCCCTGGTCACTGATCCTCTAAAGGAGTGCAATTGTTAAGACAAATTAATAACGAATGTTTTTACAAAAAGGTTTTTGTATCCTTACCAAAAATAGCAGAAGCTGAGCTGGGTCTGGAGGTAGGACTTGAGCTGTGCGGCGAAGATGAAGTACTCTTTGAGCGGATTGAAAGATCATATGGGGACCCGCAGTCCATCTGATCTTTCATGATGGCATTCAGTGTGTATACCGTGTCTAATGCAACTATTGCTGTGATGTCATGCGATCAGGTGATGAAAGTCTTTTGTGGTAAATCCTTGTGGTAAAATTAGTTCCTGTGATCTAAAATGCAACAAATCTGAGGGCAGAAAGAGAATGTGACATTAGATTCAATTTTTGACCTACAATATAAATGGCCAGAACCCTCTTTCAGCACATTTCTTTGTGTTCACCAGGACAAAATTGCAGTTGGGATTCCCAACTGGTGGGACTTCAGAGGTGCAAAGGGGGCACTCCCCCCCCCCTCATCATACACTTTTCCCATATTTATACTCTTTTGTGTATTTTTTATGATCCCCCCATCCCCCTCCCTTTTTTTTTTTTTTTAGTAGGCAAATCCCACTTATGACTACATCCAATTTTGAAAGAAAAAAAAGAAAAAGAAATACTTTACAAAGTTCAGGAGTTTATTACAAAATAAACTAATTGTTTATTATATAAGGAAGTGAATCTAGCTTAAGAAATACACTATATAAACATTTCAAAATCAATCCTAACTGAGACATATTATATCCCAAATGGAGACCTCTTCCTCCATATAATATGTTGCGGAATTTCCTAATTTTCCTTTCAGTTTTTATTTCCAATAATTCTCAAGATAAACAAAATTCGTTCTCATTTTCTATCTCTCGGCTATCTTCCTTTCATTCCTGCAATAAAAGTGAAACAAAAAATCTTGAGACATCTTCTTGCCAAATCATGTTGATCTCATTTTAAACTGGTTCAGTCTAATATGAAGAAGAAGGCTGTATATATTGTACAGTAATAAAACCTGGTATTTCCTGGCGCCATTGCAAAACTAAAAAAACATAGTAGGGAGAATAATACAAGAACCTCACTCAATCCCAAGTAACGACCCCACCCCCACCCCACCCCTGCACATTTCCCTTGGATTTGTATGAAATGAAAAGACAATTTTTGGGAGAACTGAGCCGCCCCCCCCCCCTTCCACCCCCATTCCTCGCTGTGCCGTCTTCATAAATAGTCACTAGTATGACAGGGCACCAATCAGGATGAAGTTTGGATGATCTGGAAAAGAAAATGTTAAATGTGCACCATACACATTCAATCATAGGAATGGCAAAGGTCCCCCAAGCTGATATGAAGAAAAAAAACCAAAATAATTTGGCATTTTGACATTGGCAGTCAAATGGTCCAAAAGTGTGAGAGGCAAAAATAAATGCTAGTAAATTCTGTACCAAAACTGAGCAAAAATCAGCTACATATTCCCCTCCCCATATTCTCCCCTCCCCATATTACCCCCCCCCCTCCCCCCATATTCAACCCTCCTCCCCCCATTTTCTAAATTCTTATCTTTTGTATGTCAATTTATTGTATCTTAGTGATTTTATGATTTAAATTTTTCCTCACATTTATGGAAAGCAAATTTGATTTTGTGACTAGCTCCCTCCCACGCACCCCTCCCCCTTCCACGCATTCCTCCCCCCTCCTCCCGGGAGGCAGATACCACCCATAATTACACTCCTTGTTTTACTGACCCCAGTATTCTTTGACCACAGGTTTCAGATTCAATATACAGACATCTTCCTGTAAGCCCAACACAATAATGAAAGCCGCAGATGGCCGACAAGATGGCCGGTACGACAAGAAATGACTTTCTTGTCCTCGTACATGAATCAGTTCTTCTCATTATTGTGTTTAGATGCATTGCTCAAAGGTCTTCACTTTTGCTTTCTTGTCCGTGTCGTAACATTTGACATTCATTTTTAACTTTTATTTCCTGATATGGACTCTTCTTAATTGCTCTGGTAACTGTGGTATGTTTTGCTTTGCGTTTCACTTGTACAGTTCACGGCTTGCCTTAATAAACTTTTACTTTTGAAACTTTTCAGACTGAAAGATTCCTTCTGTTTGAATTCAAATCAAAATTAACATTTGATCAACAACTTTTCTTCCTTTGTTAATGAAGTTTAATGTCACTCATTAAAGGGATTAAACAAATCACCTCATTCTCCATATAATACAATTTGAATACCATGCAAAAAGGCTTACATCTAGGATAATATAAAAAATATCGTCTCTCTAACTGGTGACACCATTTAACAAACTTAATTAGTCTCTGAGGTGTGGCTATAGTCATATTGCCAAAATTTAACTTTGAAATTTGTGATATAGTAGAATAAAGACAATTAATTACCCTTAGCATGGCAGATTTGGAGATAAAGGGGGAAATTTTCCCCCACTGTTTCATATTCATATCTTTTGTAGGGTCTATGGTATTTTCTGGTCTTTTCGGGTGATTTTCTGGTTCTCTCCCCCCCCCCTTCCCCTTACCCCCTCTTCTTTCCCTCTACACACAAAATCAAACACACACACACACACTTTCGGTGAGCAAATTATCATTTTCCCATGTAGTACCTCCCCCTATATAGCTCTTCTCAGGCAAGCTTTTCTGGCACTCACTCTATCCCTGCAGTTTTGTGTCAATTACTGCAATGCTTTTACCCCTCATACACCTGTACATATTTGTCAGTTGCATAGGCAGGATTTGCCTACTGGGGAAGTAAAAAAATGGGGAGATAGGGGAGGGGGGAGGGAGGTAGGGGAAGATCACAAAATCAAGCCAAGATATACCAAAATTCACCATACAAAAGATATAAATTCAGAAAAATGTGAGAGGGAAGTGCCCCCTTTCTCCCCCCAAATCCTGTATCCAATAGGTTGTAATCCATGGAGGACAAGAGGAATTATCAACCCTCACTTTCAGTCAGAATTTAACAAAAAAATAAAAAATATTGTCTCCAACTTTATGGAGGAAAAGTGTGGCGCATGCCCGCATAATTTTATTTGCCTACAGAAAGTTGGGGGGGGGGGGGAGGGGGAAGAGAGGCAAAGTCAAAATGCCCCCTTGTTCCCCCAAATCCTGCCTATGCCATTACAATTTCATTTTACTAAATCACATCAACAGGGGTGTAGGAAGCTTCGGAAAGTAAAGGGGGGGGGGGGGGGAGGGGGGGATACGACCTCTTATGAGGCACTTTTCAAGTAATATGTCTCCCATCACACTCTGCACATGCATAACAACAAAGTAAAGTAAAAGGGGCACTTTATTTTTAGAAAGGGGCACTTTTCCAATGGGGACATATTCATCCCGTACATGGGACTGACAATGGTCGCCAGTTTCCTACTATTAGGTCAGTAATTGAGAAGCACTTTTCATTTTCTAAAGGGACATTTTTGTTATTGCACAGAAAAGAATGGGGGAGGGGGGGGGGGGGAGTGCTCCCCGGCTCCTACACCTATGTACATCAATACTTTCTACTCACAAACTGATGTCTGTTCATTTTGTCTTCTATATACCTTGGGAGTTTTGAGTAAAGATAGATGCGTGTCTATTTATTACTCCATGTTTCAGTGCACTTTCAATTTCACAAGCATTTTATAAAAGATATAACTTCTATGAAATTAACTTTATCTTCCTCAACTATGACACAAAGAAGTTAAGGATTAACCTTGCAAGTCTCTAAATTTACTTAGTTTAATTACCAGGGAAAAGAAAAATGAGAAACTGAAGGATTTATTAATATTCCACCCAGGAAATGAAACAATAGAAATTCCACAATTGAGTTTAAATCAATCCTGTGCCTAATTAGTTTTGCTTTACAAAATGCTTGTGTGATGTTTCCTGGTCTTCCTTGTCATAAAACAATCAACCTTGTAAAACATAAACTTGTGATATGAAAAGTAAAAGAAAATGAAATAAAAAGTTGCAAAGTTAGCACTGTACGTTTTACTGTTCACTACTAGTATATGAGCAAGAAATAAGATAAATTGATGATGCAGATGATATTCTGCAAAAAAATCAAGTTTGTGAGTTAGTAGTTGATATAAGTTCATGGTTATATGTCATAGACCGAGTATGGACCGTAAATAAAATGGACAAGCAGCCATGCAAGGCCAATTTTTACAGTCTGTGAGTGCCCCAGCCCAGTCTGAAAGCAGTGGCATATAGCCAGTATCAAAAAGTGTGTAGCAAATTTGATGCGTGTTGAGGGGAGGGAGGAGGAGATGGGAAGAGAGGGGGTGATAATGCTATTTTTGAAGAAGAAAAAAATGTGACAAGAGGGTTACGACCCAATCCCAGTGGCAAATGGAAGAGGCCCCTTTGTACAATCTGGGATATTGGCGGGATAATTACTGGGAAATGGTTTTTATATCTTTTGTAAGATGATTTTTTTTGTACCAGACCTATTGTGATTTGGGGATTTTTTTCACCCTCTCCTCTCAAGTTTGGCACCCAAACTTTATTTTTGTGGTTTTTTCCCCCCATGCCCGTCCTTTTGGTTGGCAAATTTCCCATGGGCACCTTCATGGGAGGGATTTTTCTACCAAAAGTAAGGGGAGGGGGAAAGTCAAAGTGGGGAAAAAACCACAAATTGTGCCAAGATGCAAAAAATCATCATACAAATTTGGAGAAAAAAGTGGGGGCGGAGAGAAGCGCCCCTTTCTTCTTCAAATCCCGCCAATGGGCACACTTATTCAGTACCAGTCAGTTTGGGAGAGGTCCCTTTATTGGTCTAGGAAAGGTCCCTTTATTGGTCTAGGAGAGGTCCCTTTACTGGTTAGGATAGGTCCCTTTATTGGTCTAGGAGAGGTCCCTTTATTGGTCTAGGAGAGGTCCCTTTACTGGTTAGGATAGGTCCCTTTATTGGTCTAGGAGAGGTCCCTTTATTGGTCTAGCAGAGGTCCCTTATGCAGTAGGCATTTTGAAGGGATCATGAATTATCCAGCTTGAATTCAATTTTGGTGCAAACGCATGCAATGGTGATTTAGGAGTATAAAGAAAAATACGGGTAATGACAGTGGGGAGGGGGCCCTACAACATTGCCAGGGACCTTTAGCCCCCCCCCCCCCTCCCCCTTCTCCACCTGTTGGGTGGCGTTCACTTTTGAGTGTATTTAGGCATATGGGACGATACCTTTCCTTTAACTGCCTGTGACTTTAAAGGGAGCATCAGACCTGTTCATCTTTTTCATATACGTTGAGCTTGGTTTTATTACAATTTCCCATATAAAAAAAAAAAAATAACAATAATTTCACTTTTCTCTCAGTATATTACATCTTAATGATCAAACATTAATTGAGATTTTCCCAGCATATCGCCAAGTTGGCATATGTGGTATTAAGCAAACAAAAGACACTATAAAATGAATCAAAAACCATTTTCCAAAGAAAAATATGATAATAATGTAAGCAGCAGACGGGCAGGACAATTGGCATAACCAGGCAAACAAAAGCAAGATGCAAGCCAATTAATTTGATTTCTTCCGTACCACCTCGGGGAAAAATAGACTTCATCAACCAGCTGTAATGCAGGGTTTATTTTTTATGTCATTAAATATTGATGTGACAATTAAACAAAAAAAGTTAAAGAACCATTTCAGATTATATTAGTTAATAATGAGTGTATCAGTTTAGCATTTTACCATTACATGGAAGAAGATTTTAATATAAATGAAACTCCCGATGAAACTGGCAGAACGTTTATGCTAACTAGAAGTAAACACTTTGGCTAATGTTCGAAAGCGTACTCTAGCTAGTCTTTGGAACCTTTTAAGCATGCGCAACTTTCTTCTAGGAATATTGCAGAATATTTTGGTTTGTTAAAGATGGAGGGGGCCATGCACAACATGATGTCTGTTGTAGCTCCTTTCTTTTTGAAATATCTTTCTCAGTTAGTTCCAGTTTACATTGTGTGAACTGCATTATATCCCTGGTATAATTGTATTTGAAATTGGAGCAAGAAATTGAATTTTGTATTTTAGGACTTTGGTAGTGGTGTAGCCAGCATTAAAAAAAGTGAGGGTGTCTGAAAAGGCCCTAACCCCCTTTCTTTCTCCCAAGACGAAGTGTTCAAGTTTGGCCCACTTCTGAGAGCAACTATGTATGATATAAAAAACAAAAAGATTATCCCAATTTTGGAACCCCCTCTTCCTCCCTCCATGGCTACGTCACTGGACTGTTGCTGCTGATACAAATGGGATGATGGGTAAGAGCTAGATTTCATTGAACACACACAAAAAAATGTATAGGGTGAGGGGATTAATATATAATATAATAAATTAACCAGGAATTACAAAGGTAGCCTACTCAGTGTCAAAAAGCTGCCGGTGGCTACAAGAATTTAAACAACTTTTAACTCGGAACTTTGAATTAAGCCATTCTGAAAATAAAGGTTAAAAAGTCCAGCAACGTCCCTCGAGAATTTTTAATTAAAGTTTAACTGAATGTAAAACAGCTGGTGTATTTATCATAATTATTCAGACCAAGCAAGGTAAATGATTAGCCGAAACTCATGAACTAAAAATATATGCTTATATTTACATGGGTGTACTATATACAGGTAGAGTTGGCCGGGTCATTTGACCCCCTCCCCCCTCTAATAGCTCGCCATAGATTTTGTTGAAATTTTAGGGCAATGACCTTGATTTTTTTTGCTCTCTTTATTCAAATTTAGTTTCCAAACAGTTTAAAGATCACTATTTGGACACAATTTTGGACAAAAAATCAACATTAAAATGTCATCAACACTTGTTCTTTTACGACCCCCCCTCCATCCCCCACCCCACCACCACCACCAATCCAAAAAGCTAGCTACACCCGTTTTATACATCAAGGACCCAGATATTCATGCTCATCAGGTCCGCGTAGCCAGGAATTTGAAGGGGGATTCGTTTTTCGAATAAAAGGGCAAAAAATCTTGTAATTCCGGATGCTTATTATTTTTTTAGTTTTCAAAAGGGCATTTTCTCAACAAAAAGTGGGTTCAAGAAGTTGAAAGGGGGTTACTTATTACTTCTTTTTTTGTATAAAAGGGCAACAAACCTTGAAATTCCGGGTGCTTTATTATAGTTTTAGATTTCGAAAGGGCACTTTCTCACTAGCACAAATCACCCCTGGCTATCATGGGCATGCTAGGCTCCTCACTACAGAAAATCACGGTAGGTATCCATGTATCTTTAAGAATAGCATTTTTGTGTCAATGAGTTGTCAAGTTCACCGGCAGAATTTGAGGGATAAACTGAATTATGTCAAGCGCAACCTAGTGTGTGTTCTCACTTGAGTACAAACGCGCGATCAGATCCACTGCAAGCGAACAGATCCGCCAATTGTTTATCATGAGAATGTTGACCGGATCTGATTGCTGCGTCGTCGCTTAATCCTGATCCTACTCGAGGGTAGGATCATGATCCGGAGCAGGTAATCAAAACAGATGAATATCTCAAAAAACAAGTCTGAACGCAGATTAGTGATGATCAATTTAGTCATGCAATATCCTTTAAGGGGCTTGTAAAATGTTAATAATTATTTTTTAATGTTTTTGGTCATCATGACCTGCGATAAGATCGCATGCAGTGGGTCTGATCAGTGACATAGCCAGCATTAAAAGAGTGAGGGGTTCGAGACCCCCCACCCCTCCCCCTCCCTCACCCACAGGACGAAGTCTTCAAATGTAGCCCACTCCTAAGGGCAATTTTGTTTTTTAAAGCAAAATAAGAAATAAGATATCAAAGCAAAAGGGGGGAGGGTCCGGACCCCCACCCATCCCCACCCCCATGGCTATGTATCTGGGTATGATCGCAATCGAGCAACCTAGGTCATTGTCATCGAGGGATCATGATCATGATCCAGAGATCAATGAGAACATGGCCCTACGCAAATGAACTATTGAAAGTTCCCATCTTACTCTGAGTCAACCAGGAAACTAAAGATAGGAATTCCTTCCTTCAATTAGCAGAAACGTTTGAGGAAGAAATATACACACGCACCATCCACTCAAATGGATGATCGGAAAAAGTGGAAATTAGTTCCAGGGTTCATAGGATGGGGAAGTTTAATTTACAGAGTGGATGGTGGATTGTGACTAAGAGAGATTGGGAGTTTTATTTGATGACTAAGAAACTTTTTATAAAACTATAATCCTGACTACAAGAAGCGTTTTTGATTTTTATGGCTGCTATTCCTGAAATTCTTACGTTAGAATTCTGCTTTTTGTAACTCACATTCAACTTCGTCTTCATGATACCAAGAGAAAGAATGGGGAAGAGGGAGGGGGGGGGGGGTTAGAAGGTCCCTAATTTTACTAGAATTTATCTCAGATGAGAAAGTGGTAGCTGGAGAACACACAGCTAAAGGGACATATGTACGCCCCGCCCCCTCTCCCCCCGTTTCCACCTCCCAACCAATACCACCAAATTTCTGCCAAAAATGCAAATTTGAGTCAAATAGGGATGCATGTAGGGTGAACCCTAAATATGAGAGGTTTTGATAATAATCATTAAATTAAACTGATAAAAACAGGGCTGGTCCCTGATTATTGCAAGCAAGCTAATTGTTTTAACCATGGGCAGGATTTTCCTACCAAGTGGGGGAAAAGTCAAAAGTGGGGAGTTAGGGGGCGGGGAAGGAGGGGGTGGGGGGGTCAAAATCACGCTAAGATGCACAAAATTACCACAAAAGATACAAATTCAAAAAACAAAGTGGGAGAAAGTTCCCCCTTTGCCCCCACCAATGGTTTTAACCTCGAGCATGGTTGTTTTTGTATTGAGTTTTGCCCCTCTAAAACTAAATTCTCTTACATTCAGCAGTGACCTTGAGAGTACAAATGAACTTGATGAATCATGCACA
The DNA here is from genome assembly GCA_020152595.1 of Chiridota heheva. Lineage (NCBI taxonomy): Eukaryota > Metazoa > Echinodermata > Holothuroidea > Apodida > Chiridotidae > Chiridota > Chiridota heheva. The sequence continues at coordinate 3,494,257 of JAIGNY010000279.1, read as the reverse complement.
TCAATATAAACCACAACAAATTATGTTCCCTGCATGTGTCATGTCAATATTGTGCCCCGACATTGCTACTACCAGCACCCTCACTCACTATTTCTTAAATAACACCCTCACTCACTATTTCTTAAATAACGTACACGTTGTGTCTGCTATAGGCTAAAGCATTCCCGAAATAATTTCCGTGCGTACACTGTACGTATAATCGTAGTAAAGTGTATGTATGGAGTATGGGGCAGTGGTGTCTGAATTTTCGGTGGCCTTGAGAGGTTCCATTTTCCAACATGTGGAAAATCAGAACATTGCTGATGCAAGGGCGCGGATATTTTATACATGCATTTGATGCTTTTCACTGGTTTTTTAAGAAGTATTTAAAAATTGTATATTCCTGAATCAATGCAAGACTTTGAAAATTGTGCCATTTGCATGTCACATATCCTCCAATGCTTACACAAGGAAAATGTCATCTAATTGTGTGACGGACAAAATTGAAACTTTCAGCCTCCCAGCAAAACTACATGGACTTCAATGATATCTGAGTGATATCTGAATGATATCTGAGTGATATCTGAGTGATATCTGAGTGATATCTGAGTGATATCTGAATGATATCTGAGTGATATTTAAGTGATATCTGAATGATATCTGAGAGATATCTGAGTGATATTTAAATGATATCTGAGTGATATCTGAATGATATCTGAATGATATCTGAATGGTAATGAATGGTATCTGAATGATATCTGCATGATATCTGAGTGATATCTGAATAATATCTGAATGATATCTGAATGATATCTGAATGATATCTGAGTGGTATCTGAATGATATCTGCATGATATCTGAATGATATCTGAATGATATCTGAATAATATCTGAATGGTATCTGAATGATATCTGCGTGATATCTGAGTGATATCTGAATAATATCTGAATGATATCTGAATGATATCTAAATGGTATCTGAATGATATTTGCTATATTCGTCTCACCAAAAAGGCAAGTGCTTTTAGATGTATGAAAATGCAACATTCAAATATGCCCTGCAGACGTTTATCAATTATGCGGAGAAAATATTCATTCTGTATGTTTTTCCCGCGTCTCCAGATTTCTTAGAAAAGCCCATGCACTACAGCCCTGCCACAACGCGATCAATTTGCAAAGGTTTGGTTAAGCGTGTGGTAGTTAGCATAACCTCTTTGTATCAAATATGATAACTAATCATCTGCACTATTTGCAAAGATTGCAAATGAGTTTTTTCATTTTTTGCACAATAAGCACATTTATTTACATTCTTAGGTCATTAAACATGTTTGTACCTATATCTACAATATTGTTAATATTAAACAAACAAGAAGCAAACCTGAATATATAATATGCTATTGCTATAAGTTTTTAATTGAAATGAATCTATAACCAAACCTTTAAACAATGCAGATCTCTTCTATTTCTTGTTTGTGCAGCTTGCATGATATTCATCCGCTCAATAGCTACAAGGGCAAATTTGTCAGATTACCAGCAAATAAATAAAATGTCACAATTTCAGTGGCGTGGGAAAACAGTTTCCACTTTCAAAGAGGGTAAAGTCCAGATGGGCAAAAAATGGATGAAATGCGAATAAAAACCATAACAATTTTCACACTTTCTTCAGAAGCATTTATTTTACATTTGAAAGGATCTAGTAGTTTAGTGGTCAAGCAAGCTTCTTCTATGAAAGACGATTTTAAGAGAAACAAAATGGTGAAGAAAGCATTCAAAAATCTTAATCTGTTAAGGAGATGAAGTTGAAAGTTTGATATCATTTGTGTAGAAACGACTAAAATCAGACTAGTTGTGACATCACATAGCCTCAGATTTCACAAATTCTTGATGTATTCTATCACTCATACTTTGGCCTGTGATTTTGTGGCTTAAAAACCATGATTGGATATGTCAGGTACAGGTAATTATAATTTACCACCTGAAGAAAGAAAATAATTCAAATAGTAAAATAGTTAAATGAATTTTCTTTAAAATACATTAACAATTGGTGAGCACGTGAGGATAAGGGCGCCAACACTTACTATTCAAGTCATGTCTACACAGGTAAGACACACTCTAAAAAAAAATGGTCAGATTTGACCATTACATGGTCAACTTTGCACCAAACCAATGTTGGTCAAAATTAAACAACCATAATGTGGTCAAAATTAACCATAATATGATAATTATGGACAAATTTAACCATATTGTGGTCAATTTTTTTGTTTAGTTTGACCAAAGTTGGTTCGGTGTAGAGTTGACCAAGTTGTGGTCAAAATCTGACCAATCCTTTTTCAGAGTGCAGAGCTTTAAACTACTTAAAGGATTAGTTCAGCGGCCAATCAAGTTCATCTTTTCCAGTTATATATAATATGAAAAGAAACAAAATGCTGAAGAAACTATACTGGCAATATGTTATTCCGTGAAGGAGATTGCAAGATTGTTTTTCCCCTACAATTTTTTAATTTTTATAAAGTGACATATTTTGTCAGATTTGTAGGCTTTTGCCCTTGAGACAAAACTGCCCCTCTCTTTCCCCCAGCATCAAAATCCATTGGTGTTTTCATCAAGATTATAGCTTAAAATAATCATGATTGAAACCACCTGATCCAATCACTCACATTTCAGAAATACATCAGACAGTTGAACGCCCTGGAGAGTATACTTCTATGTAATCAAAAGGTAAATTGTACTCTTTAACTTAAATGATCATTGTTTAAATTCTGAGCTCCTCTCATATGAACAAATTGTGCTATAATAATCTGATAATACAAAGATGCTCAACAAATTTTGAATTAACAAATGAACATCTTGCACGTGTGTCTGTGAGTCAATAAATGTATCACGGAGAACAAACATTTGCTCTGATACCACCGATGTAGAAATAGGCCAAATTAATGAATTGAGGTAAATAAGAATTAACTAGGCACTCAAACAAATCATACAAAATTGGCTTAATAGAAAAAGGGATGATCATTTATTGTTTATTTAAAGAATAGATGCCTCGATTCCCTTGTTGCATTTTACAGTTGCTTTTCAACATTCTGCCAAACAATTTTGTCCATTTACAAAGATAACAGTTTTTCAGGTTTGAAATGGAAAGTTTTGATATCAATATGCTTTGTATTTTGTGTATTTTAATCCATGTTTTAAACGAAATATAATGTGTCTTCTCAAAATTCACCATTATTTTGTTTATACACCATGGGGAGGGTGGGGGGAGTGAAAAGGGGGGGGGGTAGCTTGTTGTTTAATCAGGAAATCTCTTTGACTGCGCCATGGTTACAGTACTTCAGTCAAACTTATTGCCTGGCAGACAAGCATGATATTTCTAATACAGCTGCTAAACAATTGTAAAAACTGTTCCATTCTCTGTTATTGTTCTTGCATACATACATACATACATACATACATACATACATACATACACACATACATGCATGCATGCATGCATACATACATACATACATGCATGCATGCATACATACATACATACATACATACATACATACATACATACATACATACATACATGCATACATGCATACATACATACATACATACATACATACATACATACATACATACATACATACATACATACACACATACATACATACATACATATACATACATCCATACATACATACATACATACATACATACATTTATCCATCCATCCGTCCGTCCGTCCGTCCGTGCGTGTGTGCGTACATACATCCATCCATCCATCCATCCATCCATCCATATCCATACATACATACATACATACATATCCATCCATACATACATACATAACATACACACATCCATCCATACATCCATCCATCCAAACATACATCCATCCATCCAAACATACATCCATCCATCCAAACATACATACATCTATCCATACATACATACATCTATCCATACATACATACAACATGCTTTTATACTGTGCCATTCCATTAAGACCACAGCTCCTAAAGATACAAATACACGAGATAAATTACAGGATAATGAAAGGAACTGAAGGTGGGAAAAAAGCAAGTATATGACTGAGGAAATAAATGGGATTTCAATGTTTTCTTGAAAACTGGTAAAGAGTTGGCGGCTATATGAATGCTAATGGGTAAGTGGTTCAGGGTTTAGGGGCAAACTCTCTTTTATCACCTGTTATAAAATCAAGGATAGAGAAACTAATAAACAACAATATTATTTAGAACATATCAGCATAGGCACGATTTTGAGAGAGGGGCACTTGCCCCTCACTTTTCCCCCCGAAATTGTATCTTTTATATTGTGATTGTTTGTATTTTAGCGTGATTTTGCTCACCCCCTCTTCCCACACACACACACACACACTTTTGACTTTGAACCCCACTTTCGGGTGGCAAATCCCACCCATGCATAACATAATTATTTTTTGTTCTATTCTTATGAAGATTTTATTGCACTAATAAAGCAAATTTGACTCCAGTTCAATTTCTACATTATATCCAACATCAGCTGATTATGACCATTAGTATATAGATATTGTAACCCTTAAAGAATTAGTTCAGTGGTCAAGCATGTCCATCCTATATAAAAGAGGGCTTCAAAAGAAACAAAATGGTGAAGAAAGCATTCAAATATGTTACTCTGTAAAGGAGGTATTCAAGTTTAAAACTCTTTCTTATCTGTGAAGAAATGACTGGTGTAGTAAGTCTACTATGGAAAGTTGGCATCTTCATACTCATATTCTTAACAATTGTTAATGTATTTTAAAGAAACTTTATTTAATCTTTCCACTATCTAAATTATTTTTCCTCAAAGTTTCTTCAGGTGGAATATTATAAATATTCTTCCTAGACTCAGTTTTACTAGTTTTTTTTTACATATCCCATGGTTTTTAAGCCAGAAAATCACAGGACAAAATATGATTGACTACATAAAGACTTCGGAGGTTATGACATCACAACTAGTCTGATTTCAGTCGTTTCTACACAAATGATATTAAACTTTAGATATCTCCTTAACGGAATAAGATATTGCAATGCTTTCTTCACTATTTTGTTTCCTTTGAAGTCCTCCGTCTTTCAGATAAGATAAACTTGCTTGACCTCTGAGCTTATCCTTTAATGCCGGACATTTCCACACAAATTTTACTATGCACAATTTGAACACCAAATGTAATAAAAGATAATATATAAAACCGTTAATAAATGATCCATCGTTTGATATGTTTTAAAACTTTTTCTATTCTTTTGCAATTTAAGTAGCTGGATTTCTAATCCATAAGTCACAATTGATTAAGACAAAGGAGGTTCATTATACAATCAATTAATATTTTACTAATTAAAACAAGTTTACTCCAGCCTTATTATTTCCACATTTGCTCCATCACCTGAGGGCCGCTATAAATATTATCATCCCATTTGAAAGTCTTAATTAGCCTTGTGTGGTAGGCTGCAATTGTCTTGAAAATTCCAATGCAAGTCTTACTATGTGCAATTTAAACACCGGCAAGTTTAATAAAATATTAAATACAAAACCGCTAATGAACTTGTCCATTGTCTGATGTTTTTATTCATTAGCAATTAGGCAGTTTACTTGGTCACTGTGCTGCTTGCATGTCCTATGACTGACATTCGCAATTAGGCAATTTACTTGGTCACTGTGCTGCCTGCATGTCCTATGACTGACATTCTTATCCAAAGGTCACAAGACAAAGGAAGGAGGGTCATTATCCCATCAAGTATTATTTGACTAATTAAGAAAATCCAGCCTGATTATTTCCACAGTAGCTCCATCATCAGCTGATAAATACTATCATCCCATGAAGGTCCTAATTTAGCCTGGTATGGTAGCAATTATCACGAACATTTCAACACAAGTTTCACTGTGTAATTTAATCAACTTAATATTAATAACAAAATAAATATAAAACTGTTCCATTGTTATGTTTTTATTTCCTTATATTATATTAATTAGTATTTAGGCAATTAACTTGCTGCATGAATGCCAGTGTGCTGTTTTCAACTTTGCATGTTGTAGTAGTTTCTGCATAATTAATTAACTCATCCAAAGGTCGTAGGAAACAAGAGGTTCATTATCAAAAACAGCTGATGACCATTACAAGAAATCAGAACAATCCTCATTAGCCACTGAAACATTGTATTCAAAGTTAAAGGTCTAGTGACATGTAGCAGTTTTTACATATGTGAAACAAAATAAATAAAATGCCATTTAAAAGTTGAAAAAGCTTGTGTAGTGTTTGAGTTATGGGCAATCAAACTTGCTGGAAGTTGTCATTCTAATTAAGAACTCCCTGATCAAAGTTTGAACATTTTAAAATTACATATCCATCACATAAAATTTAAAATGCTTTTGTAACTGCAGAATCCAAATACCTTTCTTTTCAGTATTTTTGTCACTTTTCAAAAAAAGTGACTTTTGGAAAAGTGTGACCCTTCAAAGACAAACGAAGGTTTTTTTTTTCTTCACTGAATCACTAGAAGACCAACTTCCCCCTCAAGGACCAGCTCCCTTAGAGAACCAGCCCCATAGAGGTCCAGCCCCTTAGAGGATCAGCCCCTTTAGAGGACCAGCCCCCTTAAAAGACCAGCCCCCTTAGAGGACCAGCCCCCTTAGAGGACCAGCCCCCTTAGAGGATCAGCCCCTTTAGAGAACCAGCCCCTTTAGAGGACCAGCCGCTTTAGAGGACCTGAGGCTTTTGGATTGAAGCTCTCTGGGTCCATCGCTACATGCCTCATGGTGG